>CAIGRP010090495.1:0-10030 GCA_903798385.1 Fraxinus cuspidata
ATTACAAGTCCTATTGCTTATCCTGCTTAATTCAATTTAACTGCCCATTCTCGTTTGCATGACTGAATATTTGATTCTGGTACATCTTTTCATGTGACATCACAAAATGACTGGTTTGAATATTTGTATGAATCAAATGATGGGCAAGTTGAAATTAAATTTCATTGATGACTACATTCGGATTTGTAGGATCCCTCTAGCAGTCTCATCTCGGGCGAAAATAGGCATTTCTTGTCTATCATTGATGACTACACTAGAAAAGTGTGAGATTATCTTTTAAATGATAAATTTGACACTTTTAATAGTTTAATAATTAGAAAAGACAAGTTGAAAACTAAACTGGTAAGAAAATCAAACTTTTGAGAACTGATAATGACCTAAAGTTTTGTAACACTGAATTTGACAATATGTGCAAAGAAAATAGCAAGACATGAAATTGTTCATTACACTCCCCAACAATATAGGATAGCGAAAATGATAAATAGAACCATACTAGATAAAGTACGTTGCATGATGTTAAGTTCTAGTGTCTCAAAGTCTTTTTGGGAAAAAGTTGTTATAACTGCTTGTTATCTGATTAATTTGAGTCCATCTGTTACATTGAATGGTGATACTCCGCATGAAAAAGGCGTTTTGGGGTGAAGCTGTTATGACTGCTTGTTATTTGATTAATCGGACTCCGTTTGCTGCATTGAATGGTGATACTCCGCATGAAAAATGGTCTGGTAAACTAACTGATTATTCTATGCCTAGTACTTTTAGCTGTACTGTAATTTCTCATCAGAGTAAGGGAAAGTTTGAACATAGAGCTAGAAAATGTGTTTTACTAGGTTACCTTAAAGGTGTCAGGGTTAGAGGTTGTGAGATATGAGCCAAAGGGGGGTTAAGATCATTGTGAGTAGAATATTAAATTCAATAAGGGCGAAATGCCGTGCCTTAAAACTAAATCTGAACTTGTGAGTGAAGAAGAACAAGGTGAAGAGGGAAATCAATCAAAGGTTGAGTTAGGAAAACATAACACATATGTCCCTATTACACAGAGTGAGGTAGAGATTCAGGAACAACAACCTGACACGGGAAGTAGAGAGGAAGTAGTGATAAAAAGGCGTTTTGGGGTGAAGCTGTTATGACTGCTTGTTATTTGATTAATCGGACTCCGTTTGCTGCATTGAATGGTGATACTCCGCATGAAAAATGGTCTGGTAAACTAACTGATTATTCTATGCCTAGTACTTTTAGCTGTACTGTAATTTCTCATCAGAGTAAGGGAAAGTTTGAACATAGAGCTAGAAAATGTGTTTTTCTAGGTTACCTTGAAGGTGTCAGGATTAGAGGTTGTGAGATATAAGCTAAAGGGGGGTTAAGATCATTGTGAGTAGAATATTGAATTCAATGAGGGCGAAATGCCGTGCCTTAAAACTAAATCTGAACTTGTGAGTGAAGAAGAACAAGGTGAAGAGGGAAATCAATCAAAGGTTGAGTTAGGAAAACATAGCACATATGTCCCTATTACACAGAGTGAGGTAGAGATTCAGGAACAACAACCTGACATGGGAAGTAGAGAGGAAGTAGTGATAGAAGAACATCTTGAAGAAGAAAATCCTTTAACAGATTATAATTTAGATAGGGATAGAGAGATGAGACAACCTAGAGCACCCATAAGATTCAAATATGAGTCTGACCTACCTTTTGCTCATGCGAACTATGATGAGCCAGCTGATAGAGAGTCAAAGAACTTTGAGGAGGCGATGAAAATGAAACAATCTGAAGAGTTGTTTAAAGCAATTAAAGATGAGATAAGTTCTTTAGAAAAGAATCAAACTTGGGAGCTAGTATCTAGACCTAAGATAAATATATTGTTGACTGTAAATGGGTATTTAAGGCTAAGGAGGGCACTAGCGCATCTGAACCCTTAAGATTTAAGGCTAGGTTAGTGGCCAATGGGTACACTTATAAGAAAGGAGTTGATTATGACGAGATTTTTCACATGTTGTTAAGTATACTACTATTAGAGTCATACTTGCATTGGTTGCACATTTTGATTGGAAACTTGAACAACTTGATGTAAAAAAATTTTTTACATGGTGAACTTGATGAGCAAATCTGTATGAATTAACCAAAATGTTTTAAAGACAAACTAAAACATGATCATGTGTGCTTCTTGAAAATATCTTTATATGGCGTAAAACAATCACCCAGACAGTGGTATAAAAGATTTGACTCTTTTGTACTATCCATAGGGTTTCAACTGAGTAAGTTTGATCAATGCCATTACTTCCAACATAATGATGCTAATAATGACTATATGTTATTATTGCTATATGTGGATGAAACGCTCTTAGTTGGTTCATCAACTAAATGGATAAGTAACATAAAANTTTGTACTATCTATAGGGTTTCAACTGAGTAAGTTTGATCAATGCCATTACTTCCAACATAATGATGCTAATAATGACTATATGTTATTATTGCTATATGTGGATGAAACGCTCTTAGTTGGTTCATCAACTAAATGGATAAGTAACATAAAAATAAGTTTACATGGTGAATTTGACATGAAAGATCTAGGAAATGCTAGAAGAATCTTAGGCATGGAAACTGAAAGAGACAAGTCAAATTATGTTTTGATTTTACATCGGTCTTCGTATGTTTCAAATGTGTTAAAGAAATTTGACATCCATAATTGCAAACCTGTTACATTACCTTTAACTAATCATTTTGTATTATCTAAAGATCAAGCCCCATGTAATGAAAATGAAATAGAAAACATGAGTAGAATCTCATATTCCAATGTGATTGGCTCTGTTATGTATTTGATGGTCTGCACTAGACTAGATTTAGCTTTTATTGTTAGCACTTTTAGGAGATACATGTCTAATCCTGATCCTAAGCATTGGGAAGCTTTGAAATTGTTGTTAAGGTACTTAAAGGGAACTAGTAATGTAGGTCTAGAGTTTGGTGTTAATAATAAGGGTGTGAAATTGAAGGGTTTTGTAGACGCTGACTATGTTGGGAATAGAGTCTAACTCTTGTGTTAGTTGACAATCACAGTTACAACACATAGTTGCACTATTCAAGATAGAATCTGAATACATTGCTACCAATGAAGCTATTAAAAAAGTTTTATGGCTTAGAGGCCTTCTTCATGAACTCTGTGTTTTAAATGATTATGTGGTAGTACATTCTGATAATTAGTCTGCTATACATTTACGCAAGAATCCTATTTTTCCAAACGCACCAAACACATTGATGTTAGACTATTTCATTAGAGATATTGTGTCACAAGAAGTTATAAGACTTGAAAAAATACACACACAATATAATCCCTTAGACATTGGCACTAAGGTGCTACCGTTGGTTAAGTTTGGAAGTTTTAAAGATCTTCTAAACATTGGTGGAGGTAAATAATTTCTAATTTTATCGGTTCTCCTTTTCTNTTGAAAAAATACACACACAATATAATCCCTTAGACATGGGCACTAAGGTGCTACCGTTGGTTAAGTTTGGAAGTTTTAAAGATCTTCTAAACATTGGTGGAGGTAAATAATTTCTATTTTATCGGTTCTCCTTTTCTGAATTATTACTAACGTCTAATAATCTTCTTTGCATGTCCTTTGACACCAAGATGGAGGTTTGTTAAAGCAAATTGTTTTCAAACAACTTTCTAGGCAATGATGTAAAGTTATTGTTTATTGAAAAAATACACACACAATATAATCCCTTAGACATGGGCACTAAGGTGCTACCGTTGGTTAAGTTTGGAAGTTTTAAAGATCTTCTAAACATTGGTGGAGGTAAATAATTTCTAATTTTATCGGTTCTCCTTTTCTGAATTATTACTAACGTCTAATAATCTTCTTTGCATGTCCTTTGACACCAAGATGGAGGTTTGTTAAAGCAAATTGTTTTCAAACAACTTTCCAGGCAATGATGTAAAGTTATTGTTTATTCAAACTGCATTGACCAGATGATTGAAGTAAAAAATTGACACCACAATTATTCAAACCAATCCTACAACCTATTTGGGCCATTTGAAGTAGTCTAATTTAATTAGTGCTACTCATGGCCCGACCCATAAATCTTGGATGACTTTTTTAGGTTGATAGCCCATTTACCCATTACCAATTACTACTTGGGCCTAACTATTGCTTGACCTAAAGCTCACCTAACGCTATCTATGTTACCCCGGTTTCTTGTTGGCTGTACGTGTGAGTGAATGGTTGTTGACTTCTTCCTTTGAGCAATATTACTATGTCCGTGCTTGGTGTCTTCTTCTGCAGTGTGTTATTATCTCATTTTTCATTAGCCTTTGTGGGTATTGTATGCTTCAACGTCATTACCTTTGTCCTTAGTGGGCAAGCCAAGAAAGCAACCGATTTTTTGGAGTGGTTTGTGGTTTTGGATCTGATAATTTGTTGTGTTTGATTCGGTATATTGGCGGTATACTGAGCCCGGAATACTTGGTGATCGATTTTACTTTCAACAATGACTATTTACATTGTGTTTCAAGAAATAGATATAACAAAGAAATTAAAATGCATTGGTGATTTTGAGTCATTGGGTTGATAGAAGTTAGATTTTATTCATTGTGTTTTTGAAATAAATGACTTTGTTACGTAATGTCAAAATGGGAGTTCGTTAGGTCTAAAGTGTATTTGTAAGTTCGGTGTCCAAAATGTTGTTTAATCGAGTTGTATTTAGGGTTGAGTTGTCGGGTGTTGGGAGTGTCCTTGAAATGGTTTAAATTCTGTTCAAGAAAATCAAGTAATGTCCAAAAGCAATCAAGAACGCCCAAAGGCCGCTCGAGCCATTTCTCCAGCAGTAGGCCGTCCGATTCTGCTTTAACGGTTGTGTTATCCGAAAAAACTCTATTCATGATTCTCGGTCTTTTTACAATCCTGAACAACCCATAACTCTCTAATATAATATATATAGAACCAAATTTCGTCCAAAAGTGTGTTAAGTCATTATTCATTCAAGATAATATATTATTGAAGATCAAATACTTATTCCATAATTCTCTTGCCTCATCCATGAGATCAAACTATCAAAAATTCAAAAGATCAAAAACTCCAATAAACCTCTACCAAATATCTTTCAGAGTTTTGAAGAGGTGATTGGAGTTTCGATTCTTGAAGAACGAGTTCGCTCTTGATGATTCACAAGAAGAAAAGAAGTCCAGAGATTTTGGAGTTAGTGCTAGAGCGCACAAACGACGAGTTCTTAGGTGATTACAGGTTGAGGGGTTAGAGTCTACTACACTATTTAGTTGTGTCTGGACCACTTCTGTGAGTTTCATCTTTTCTAGTGGATTATTTACTAGCACGTATGCCCAGAGGTTTTTCCTCTTGAAGAATTCTTTAAGGGCTTTTTTTTTTAAACAAATCTTGGTGTTGATTACTTTTATAGTTTTGATATAATTGCTTGATTAAGTGTTAGGTAGTTCATCTAGAGTCAATAACTTATGATTTATTGCAATTATTGTTAGTTCATCTTGAAGAATGCGTTCATTCTTGATGATTCACGGGGAGAAAAGAAGTCCAAAGATTCAAGAGTTAGTGTGGATTATTTACTAGCACGTATGCCCGAAGGTTTTTCCTCTTCAAGAATTCTTTAGGGGCTTTTTTTCGTTAATAAATCTTGGTGTTGATTACTTTTCTGTTTTGATATATTTGCTTGATTGAGTGTTAGGGTTTAAAAGTTTTCAGTTCATCTAAATTCATTAACTTATGACTTATTGCAATTTATTGTTAGTTAATTTTTAATTCTACTTATTACACATATTCACCACCTCTAGGTCTTAGTTGGGTCAGCCTTGTTTATTTCACAATAGTGTCTCTATCTCCTAATAGGAAATAAACTTTATATAAATATTGTAAAGAAAATGGACTAAACCATAAGTGTATTTGTCAACGATATAGGTTATAGATGGAACTCCACTTACCTTTTACTAAAATTTTATTAAGGCTACTAACATCTTATTACTGTTTATTATATATATATATTTTTTTTTTCTTTCTTTTTTTTTTTTTACACTATCAATGCATTACTGGGCATATATTATATCATCTTTAAGTTCTTACCCACTTTTACCATATTGCAAAAAATTTAAGAATGTATAAAACATCATTCATTTTTTGTGATATCGTAGTAGCGATGGAGCTTAATTTTAGAAAATATTTGGAGAATTTGCCTGTATTGTTTTTCTTAGGTTATGCAATGAACCCTAAGTATAATTTAGAGTGTACAAAAGTTGATATAATTTGAATCTCAAAAACAGTAAATTTTGGAACTCTGATTACATAGAGTAATACATAGTGTAGTTTATGTATAATGTATGAGATATGTGTCCAAAAATTCGATAGGAATGTTTGAAGACCGCCGGTACGAGTGCCTAGCGCTAATATGACATGAGAAGCCAACTTTGATACTGAATACCCTGAGTTAGTATTATGAATAATGGTTAGTACTAGTAAAATTAATATACATGTCGGTAGTACTTCTTCACTCAACCAAAGTACATCAAACATATATGCAAGTAGAATAGCACTAGAATTAAATACATATTTTGCTCACGATATGCTTAATGTTTTAGAACCGGCAGATGTTAAAAATTAAGATTTACCAAGTTTTTGGAAAATGAACTAGCATCCATAGCCAAAAAAAAAATTTCTTATTGCACATGACCTACTAACACCTTCGATAGTTATTGTAGCATCAAAATTTGCTTTTAGTACATGTGGTTTAATTCTGTATGAGTACAGATCAAAAGTCAAAGAAAACATACTAGAAAGCTTAATGTGTTTAAAGGACTGAGAAGATAGAGAATTCAAATCCATGATAAATATGCCAAAATACTAGCTGACCATAAATGATCTATGGGTTCATCATAATTTGTCAATGTGCATGTTAATTTTTTTAATATTTTTCATTTAAAAAAATTATCAGTGTATCAACTTTTTTGTGTACAATTTTGACTCCATTTACATTAAAGTAGTTGATCTCAAACCCTGTAAAGGAGAATGATTTATAAAAAGTATCTTTGAATAAAAAAATGATGTACGGCTTGAGGGCCCGTTCGGCTTGACCCATAGGCCACGAGCTTTATGGCCCGAACCGAGCCATGACAAAGGGCACGAATTGAGTTTGGGCTCGACTCGTGCTCAAACGAGCCCAAGTTAGGGCAACGTCGAGCTTTTTTTGTTTACATAGGTCGAGTCGGCTCAACTCGGCTCATTACATCCCTAGTTTTTAAATGAAGCTTTTGAATTGCGTGGAAAGTCTTATCATCTGCATAACTATATTCATTTTTAACCGTATATACATTAAAATAAATTATTTTTCAAATATTCACATAAACGTTTCATACTTTTTAACCATACATTCTAAAAAAAATCACTTTTTAAAAAATTACTTTTCAAATAATCACTTTTGCACCCATCTACAATTATTATTTATGTAAATTGAAAGAGATTAGGACTGAAAAATGTAGAAAATCATCTACAAAAATGTACCAAACTAAAAGTAGCGAAATTCCTTGTCGGTTAAGTTCCGACCCACAAGAAAAAGGTCTATTCTATTTCATCCCCCTTTCTCTTTCATGGCCACATATATTTCCGGCTAAGGGATGAGAAAATTCAATCCATAAAATAATTTGATCTATGGATAGCATCAGTGTTGTAAAGATCGAATTCTGCTATTTTTTCTTCGTAGTACCTCGACTTGACACAAATATTGCAAAGCCCCGCTATTTATCACTGGTATGAATAATCAACAATTCGAAGTGTTTTGTTAATGAATTTCACGAAATTTGAGTATTGAATTTTAAAAATCAAAGTCTCTCAATTGTGATTAAGTTTCTAGCCAAAGAAGCACGAATAATTACTAAATTAGACTAAAACAACAAGGGATTCAACCAAAATATACCTAAAGAATTCAGATGGGTGTTTGGTGGGGATTAAAATTAGATTTTTAGTAGATTGTGATATAAATTTTTGAAATGCATGGTTAAAAAGATGTGGAACCCATGAAAGATGTGGTTAATATTGAATGTTTGACTTTGACTTAAATTAAAATCAAATTTTAATCTGGCACAAACAAGCAATTTATAACCAAAAATCTTAACTAAATTTTATTAATTATTGAGCGTAGTATAACGTTAAATTAACAATTCGAATTTGTACTTTGGGGTCGTTTGACATGGTTATTGGGAAGTCAAAAGGATTTTTTGATATTCAAATATTTTTTTGACACATTTGATTAATTTTATTTAAGTATTTCTTTAAATTATAAGAGCATTTAGAGAGTTGGTTCAATACAACTTCATCTAAAAACTCTTCTCAAGGATAAATATCTTTTAGAAATTTAGTTTTAAATAGTAATTAAAGTAATTTTCTCAAGAATATCTACCAGATGAAGTAGATATCCTATCCAATTGGCTCTTTAAATGGCTAATCTTGGCACATATCCAGTAGCGGACGTAGAAATTTTGATTTAGGGGCGTAATCAAACTTATAAAAAAGTTATTGTCAGTTTGCCAACCACAATGTTGAAGTCGATCGATAGTTCGATCCTTGTTGATATATAAAATCAAGTAACTCCTTCAAAAATTATTATTATACCACTACAACTTGAAATGAGCAAAACTTGTAGTCCAATTTTGTAACGTGTTGAGGTAAAATGCTTTAATCCTTAGCAATAAATTATTATAAGCTCAAAAAATAATTTTTTATTTACAAGAAAAATTACTTTATAAAATCCCTTGCATAAAAATTATTTTTCAAAATGTAAAAACTTCAACTTAATATTTAAACATTTTACAAGTATCATTTACCTTGACAAATTAAGTAAAAACATTGTTTAAAAGCTTACATTTTCAAAACAATTAAGAAAGAAAAATCCGGTGAAAATAATGTCTAAGAAGACTTCCGGTTGGTCCATCGGATGTCCGGTCCGTCTAACGGTCGAATTTTTAACAGTTCTGGATTCTGACACACAACGGTTAGTTGGGTTGTCCGATTCAGTAAGCAGACGCCCGATTAGTAAAAAATTTGGCATTTTGACAGTTATAAATTTAATTTCACTTTATATTAAATACAACACTTTTGAGAGCATTTATATGAGATATTCTTGAGCAAAAATATATTAATTTATCTTTATCAATTCATTTTGTTTCGAAAATTTTTTGATTGAATTAACATTTGAAAGTTATTCTACTCATCAAAGTTTTTCTTATCTAACACTTGAATTTCATTTATTGCTATTTATTAAAATGTTAGCATATTTCTCTCTTGGTACTTAACTTGATCATATCATTTCATACTATAATAAAAATCCAGTTTTTGGGTTACTGTATATGCAGCAATAACCCAATGAGATGTTACTGTTCATTTCCCAAATCTTCACACTTTCAGTCCTCCAGTTTTATCCCACATCAAAAATGTCAATTTTGGGGTTACTATAGACGCAACAGTAACCCAATGAAATGTTCATGTTCATTTTCCAAATCTTCACACCGCCAGTCCTTCAATTTTATACCAAATAAATTTTTCCCAATTTGCTATAAAAACGATGTCGGACTTTGAATAGTCTTCATTGTTTTTTATTCTCGCCCATATATTTAGAATCACTACAATATAACCAGAAGAAAAAGACTGTCATCGGAGATTATCGAAGAGGACAACATTTTTAACAATTATTTAATTCATGAGCAAGCAAGAGCTAACATGATGAATTGAAAGATTTTAATTGTAAGCACTCTTATAATTAAAAATAATAATTATCCGCGGTACAGAGATATTTATTATTAAAAAAAATTCTCAGCGGTGCGCGAAGACAATTTTTTTTTTTTTTTAATCTCGATGGTTTTGGATACAAGTCTTCCTTTTTTTTTTCTTTTTTTTTTTTTTCCAAATTGACTCTTCTTTTTCTTGTTATTAAATTTAGGCAATAACATTTGTTTACATTTTACACAAACTAAATACAAGTACACTTATTAATAATTTAATTCAAAAACATTTAAAAAATGAAA
>CAIGRP010090500.1:0-17490 GCA_903798385.1 Fraxinus cuspidata
ACAAGTTCAAAAGTGAGAAATGAAAATCATTTTTCATTTTTCCTGGAAAATAAGGCCAATCAAACAGGCCCTAAAAGAAAGTGGAGTATTATTTCCTCCACTATGTTGTGGTATATATTAAGCCTATATGAAATCAAATTAGATTCATCATCGATCACATTTTAATCTACTCGTCACTACCATATCGTCATTCCAACGAGTGCCCCCTCCGATCTTATTGGACTTCTAAGGTTTACAAAATATACTTTGTTGCACTATTTTCTATAACTCTCTTTTTTCCTCAAAACCTTGTGATATTTGGGCTATAGTTATATACATAATTTATGAAAATTCATCGTCCATGTAAATTGTTTGTCCAACGATACAGGGAAAGAAGGTGAGAATAAGGATGTTAATCTCATTAGCTGTGTTTAGATGCATTGCATTTTTTCTTGTTTGAATATTTTTCCATTAAGCATAAATTGAATGAATTTATTGAGGTCTTCTCTTTATTTAATTAATTGTTTTTGTTGTTTTTTATTTTGGGAGAAAGGAAAAAGGAAATGAATATTTTATGAATGTAGAGAGAGCAACAGAATTCATAAAAATGATGCCAATGTTTTTTCATGTTGATGTCAATCTCGTGTTTACTTATTATTTCAATTGTGACACCCATATGGGTGCAATTATGTACCCATATCATTTTCCTTATTTCAATTTGGACGGCAGTTTGTGGTTTGTCACTCTTTTAAATTTGTCATTCTTTTTTTTTTTCTGAATTTCTACCACATTTTTTTAGCGTTCTATCACTTTCTTAATGTTTCACTTTCTTGTGTCACTTTTTTGAGTGACAAACTCAGTTTTTAATAAAAGTGACATCTTATGTCTTTTTTAATTAAAAAGTGATATTGTATCACTTACACTTAATTTTATACAGTATTTTTTACTTTTAGATTTTTTTTTCATGTGATTTTTCAAAAGATCTCTAATTTTATGGAAGTTTCCCTTTAATTGTTTTCTTTTGGGGTTCAAATATTTGTTTTGGACTTCAGCGGCTATGGATTTTGGACACGGGTTGATATCATTTTAAAGATGGGCTTTAGTTTAATTTACGGAAAAATTCGTATTTACACCATTACAAAATAAAATTTCAAATTATACTATGTTACGTTAATTATCCATAAAATACTGTGCGGTTTGTTAAATATTTTAAAAAATACTAAATTCCAAATTTAGAACCCAAACACTCTTATATAAGTGACTTTTTTTAGAATTTTTCTAAGATTAAGCCTTTTGTTTAATTTCTCTCCAAACTGTTTAATTTCTCTCCAAACTCAATACAAAATTTTAACAGCAGAATAGGCAAAATGTACATAATTCAATTATGTAGTCCCTCTGTATGGCTATGTAATGTCAAATATAGGGAATAAAAATAGGACTTCTTTCCAATTTATGACTTTGGTTTTGAGTTGTGTTACCCCAATTCAAAATTACTGCAACTTTTATTTTGTATTGTCTGTGTATTCGTCAAATATGATATGTGAATTTTAGATTCACATGAGGTTATATATAAAATTCCTGATTTTGGTATCGTACACATTTAGAAAAAATTGTTAATCATTGAATATATATTATGCCCACAATAATGTGTTTTATGTATTGTAGAAGAATGGTTAATCATTGAATATATATAGATGTTGTAACCATTTTTATGTATCACATAATGAGATTTGAAGGTGATTTATGTGTGAAGTTATCTTTTATTTTCTTGATGAGGGATTCAGGATTTTGATTTTATTCTTAATATGATTGTATGGAATTCTGGGTTTTCTTTGATAAAGACTACAATTTTGGGATTTCGATAAAATGTTGGAATGTATTATATGAATTTTTATTTTGAAATGAGTAATACAACTGTAAAACTAAATATGGCAGCAAATTCAAATGAGGGGGGAAAAAAAAACCTTTCATTTTCGATTAATATAAAAAAATACATAAATTACATGCTACATCATTGCAAATGCTTCCTCGTTCATGCCACTGACTCATTACCTAGATACTCTTCAATGGCAACTCAACTTCTGTCAATGATACATGGACTTTTCATCTTCTTATGCTTGTGTTTGGGAGATAATGAAGTGACGATAAAATCTAACAAAACGATGAAGTTTATGCCTGGCCACATTTGCTCAAACAAGCAACTCCCTCCTCCAAATAATCTTGCCGGCTAATCCAGAATTCAGGTGCATCCTGCAACATTGTTAAATGATCTCGATTTTTAGAATCATGTCTTAAACAGCTTTAAATTATTTTAGAGAGGGAGACTTAGAGTCCCTCTATGCGAGTAGGTAATTGTTAGTATGTTCAACTACACTCAAAAAAGTTTAGGTAAAGTAAGCCATGAATACTTTTGGACTAAAATAACTTTTCATTGGTTAAAAATTGAAATGAGTAAGAAAAAAACAATCATGCTACATGTAAATATTAGTTGAGTTTGACACTTCCATATGGCAGCCATCTACACCATTGATTTTAAACGCATCCATCACATCGCTGACTAGATTCCTTCACCGAGAGGGTTAGTGTCAATCAAGGATATACATCTAGCTTAATTCAAGAAAAAAATAGCATATCCAAACACATTTGGAAACAAAAATTATTTCCAACTACATATGCCGCATTTTCAAAAAGTGCCAATAAGATCATTGTGGACCTCAATTGAGCACTCAGAAACTGATGTTAACATGTTAAAAGAAACAGTTTTATGCGTTGTGTGCACATGAATGATGTTGTGTCAGACTGTCAGGGAAGTAAGAGTTGAGAAAGAGTATGAACCTTCATGATTCCTGCAAGAACAGCGCCTCCTAGATACACCATATGCTTTCTTCGTGGCGGATCCTCTATTCGCAGCCGTAGTTTCTATTTTAGGAACGATAAAAGAGGACATCATTCTCTTGGTGTGAAAAGGAAGAAAAAAGAGTGAGGAGACTGCAAATAGAAGATGCCTACAAAATACTGGCCCAAAATTTCAAGGTGTCCATAAATAATAAAGTTGAGGTGAACTTACCTTCAACCCATCTCTGTTTCCCTTCAAAACAACTTCAAGATAACGATCCAAAATTTCTTTCTCGAGGCTGAAGAAAAGGAAAAGTTCCACAGATGTAAAAACATAAGTTTTCTACTTGACATGCCCACGACAAAATACAGAGCTCAGCAAGCATTAGAATCGTAAAACCAAGAGAATTCTCACGCCAACCAATATGTGGTGCCCCATGGATTTGGTATACTATATACTGAACTAAATAAAATAGCTAAATACATCATTTAGTTATCTGAAATAATATTATGCATTTCAGGAACAAATTTGTACTAATGTCCACAAAATTTTGTCTGAAATGATCATTGGCAGATCACATTCCAAGACTTTGTGTCGATCATAGCTTACTTATAACTAGTCACCCCTCAAATTACTACTGGAACTATACGTGACGTGCACACATGTACATAGGTAATGTACATAGGTAATTCATCCCAAGACAGATATGTGGCAATTAGCTTCCACATGGTGCTTTCCATAATTAAAAATTTGGAATGCATTCTTAGGCTATAATGTACTACATGCAGCAAGTAGCATTGAAATGTGCTTGAAATGGGTAACAAAAACACCAGCTCTGCAATAATGACAACGAACAGTAATTAATATGATAAAAACATGAGCAAAGATTTAATCCACCATGTGTATAAATTATTCATTGACAGTTGAGCTCTTAGTTGGATCCCAAAAACACAATAGATATGCCATGAATGCTACTGATGCATCTTTGACTTGAAATATAGGAATCTATATAAAAATGTTTCTTTTTTAAGGGGAGAGACCATGGTGCACTAGGCACTAATAGGTAGTCACGGCAACATTGATATCGCTTTATTGGATATAGGTTCTTTGGTCAAGAAAATAAAAAGAGGTACATGAGAAATTTTTAAGGATTGGGATCATAATATTACAGAACACGTTCAAAAAGATGTAGCTTTATATAAAGCAAAGAGGAATTTCATGGTTTACCGACTAGGTAATCCAGGATACATCGTGCTTCCTCCACTCAAAACGATATGTTGGTAGAGCTGCAAGACAAGGGATCAATATTGCATGAGAAATTAAACAGCGCAATATATTAGATGTTTCAGTTATGAAAATTTTAATACCATCATTCGATTGTCGATATCCATTTCCTGAATGCAACGAAATACCATGTCAGCCATCCCATCCCCTTCAACATCTATGAGTTCCTATAAAAAATATACCACAGAGCTAATCACAATTAAAAAATATATATTACAGGTCAGGTGTAATTGGAGAACATGATCGGAATCTTCCAACCATTTTTCATAAACTTGAGCTTTTGTCTTAACTCTTAATTACTCGTACCACCAATTCGCAGTTTTAAAGAAGGCAATATCAGATTACACACATCACTGTACTGAGCAATGCAGCAAACAAATTAAGCTTTAGTCTTAATTACTCAAGCTACCAATTTGCAGTTTTAAAGAAGGTAATATCCGATTACACACATTACTATACTGAGCAGTGCAGCAAACATATTAAACCACAAGAATCAGTGGGATGATATGGCCACATTTGTCCATAATATCACATAAAGAAAAAGTTGACAGGACATATAACCCAATTTCAACATTTAACAAAAACATGCTTTGACCTTACAAGGTATATATTAAATGACAGGTATATGCTTACTGGAGTAAAAAGAGCTTCAGGTGCTTGAAATCGCTCCGTGCCAACTTTAATGACCCTTCCATCTGGCAGCTGTTAATTATAACATCTCCAATTATAAAAATACAATCAAACACAACATGAAAATAGTTGGGTAATGTGCTAATAGAAAAGTAGAGTAGAAATGAAAACTACTAAGATTATGATACCGAATTCGAAACGGCCGTTCTTGGTCAACACTACAGTAAAATTCAAACAAATTTATAGCTCTCCAAATATGAAATAGGATGACCGGTCAAATGAGTGTATGGATATGCATAAAGACAAAGGATTTATAAACTTAGTAATTTCAAATTTCTTGTGTCATCAGAGCAGTGATAGGAGTACAAAAGAAATAACTTACTGTGTAGTTCTTTACGAGGATAGTAGTCTCAAGTCCCAATTGATATTCTCTTTTGTAATCATAACTGCAGCAAACTAGACAATTCATTAAAACCTTTATGTTAAGTTACAAGCCCATGAAAATAAGAAGACCATTTGACCTTATGTAGCAGAGCTTCTCTTTGATATCCCTAACAGTCTCAAAGTCAGCAGTTCTATTCATTGCATACCTTCAGAGAAAGTGGTATCTATTATTGTTGGAGTATCATTTCACAACCAACAATGATACTGCAGTTTACTATTTTTGAATTCTAAGAATACTCACCCTCTTCTAAGAAGCAAATCAACAAGATAAGATGTTATGTGGCGCCCAGCTACGTTCATTCTTTTAGTAAGATGAGGAAATGAGTATCCATCAACTACTGGAACCTAGAGAAACCACACAGTTACAATCACTATCACTATTCCAAAATTAATGAATTTTTCTACGTTAGAGGTTAAATTATTCAGTTGAATCAAATGGTGAGAAATTGCTAACAACAATGATACCAAACAATTTTTCCAGTATGTAGTGACTAGTGATTGGCTAAAATAATATTTTGAGACCGATTTATATGATATTTTAATATCAACTTTGAATTAGACCTCAATGCTAGATTACAGAGAAATATTCCCTTAATGTATACATGAAGAAAATGAACACCAGTTTTCATTTAGCATAACCAATGAATGCTATATGTATAACAATGAAATATTAATCATACTTTGCAAGATTGCCTCATATTCCTACTTCACATTCAGTTGTCAAGTCTGAGTGTCTTTATTGTTTTCCAGAACATTTAGCAAATAAACAACTTATACATGTATTCCAGGAATGCGATAAAAATATCAAAGTAGCATCATACCCTAAAACACAGAATAGATACATTATATTAAAAATTTTACCACGTGAGTGACCCCATCACCAGAATCAATGACTAGTCCCGTCAGTAAACCTGAGTAATTTTAAGTTAACAATGAATAAAACATGAATTCCAAGAGGAAAGTTAACAAGTGTCAAAAAGCAAACTATATTTATGATCCCAATTCAGCAATTAGTAAAATGGTTGTAATTTCAAGCAACCAAATCAACGGTATCACATGCACATTTAAATGTAAGCACCTTGAGCGTACAATGTTAGAACAGCTTGAATTTGGATGAATACACCAGCAAAGTTGTATTTCTCAAACATAGTCTCAACCTGTAACATGGAGATATTGGAAGTGTGAATCACGTAATCTTTTCAAGAATAAAAAATCTGAATCGAGAAAAATTTAAAACATCTGACTTTAGAAGGGGAAGACTAACCATCTTTTCACGGTTTTTAGATGGATTTAGAGGTGGATCTGTTAGCAAAATATTACATTCTTTTGGATCTACCTTGACAATGGGGTATAAGATAATGAAAATACAACTACATCAGATAATTTCACACTACATATGCTGAACATTACCATTTACTGATATGTTAAGATATCAAAAGATTACCTTTAGTTCGTTATAAAATGCATGGTCCCAAACATGTTCCATATCATCCCAATTTTGCACAATACCATTGTTGACAGGATAAGATATATCCAATTGATGCCGGTACTTTAAACAAGTATCTCCAACAACAATGTCCTGAAGAGAAAACAAACATAATCCAAGCAATAATCAACATCAGTAAACTCGCCCCAATGTTCCTTCACCTTATCCATATGCGAATGCCTAAGCTCCTCCTCCCTTTCTCTGGACAACATGGATTTGTTTGCCTCTATGTCTAGGGATAAAGAGAACTATTGTTGAACAAGATATTGCACTTATGGGTCTTGCTGGGTACTAATTGGAAAAAAATATAGGGAAAAGATGTCAATTTTGTAGGTTATGATATTAAAAAAGATTTCGAGAATGTATCATCCCAACAATGGGGCTCGCGTCATCTCTCTTCGGAGAGAATTTTATTTTTGACTCCACCTCCCCCCAAGCTGATCATGATGATTTTTAACTCATTGCAAAACTAATATCAAATGGTGACTACAAGCAAATCAAGAGGATGTTAGTTTGGCTCATGAGGTATTTTTCCTTTTCATTTTGCTCGTCTTTAGTCTTTTGTGTTGGCACCTGGTTGATTTTAATTAGGTTCGTTTGGTTCCGTATTGATTTCAATTAGGTGTGATGCCTCTTTTATTGTTGTTCACTATTTTGGAAGTCTTGATCTAGTCTCCTCCTTTGTGCTTGGGTTCTAATTTTCAGAAAATTCCAACCCATGTGGTGGTTTGATTATAATCATAAAATTCTCAGTACTTGATAAACAATCTAATGATCTTAAATCGTCCCAAAGCAAAGAACATAATGAGTTTTCCATTATAAGAGTAGTGGCAAGTTGAACTTAACTTCATCGTCATACGCTCACACGTATCATATGTGCGATCTAAACACTGAAGCGATTATTCATTAAAAAATAATAATAAATCATTGTAGAAATAAAGACACATGCGCAATGAGGAAAAAATCCGACCTTGAGCTCCTGTTCCATGAGAGATTCTTCGTATCGCAGCATTGGCCTTCCGACAACGCACGGGAATACCGATGTGGGGAAATTCTCACCCGCGAAACCACACTTAACATACTGCATTCATATCAAACAAAATATCAAAGTATAACAATTTATACACACGCATTAGAGATCAATTTGAAAATACGGAAAATTCCGATGAAATCAGACTAGTAATTGATTATTTTGGACTTGAATTTACTGGGTGGATCGATCAATGGAGTGAAATTGTTGAAGATGAGAATAATTACCCCAGTGCCATTGTCACAAACGACAACGTTTCGGTTATCCATTGAAGCGCTCCAGTGGGAATTTTTCGTGTAAAGATGGAAACTTCTTTTTTGTGTGTTAATTCAGCAAAGAGGAGAGAAGACTCCTTTTTAGTTGAGAACGATGATTAGTGACCTGCAAGCAATACGACGCCGTATGAATCATAAACCATCCCAAAATTCGTAAATTGCACATTTAGGGTCCATTTGATTGCAATGGTGAAAAATGAGTGGAAAGAAAATGAATTTCAGAGAAAATAATTGCTTAGAACTTGTTTTTCTGTGAATTCTTAATTAATGTGTTTGATTGGTATAATTTTCTATCAGAAAAATTTTAAAATTTTGAATCTTTTTGTATTCGTTTGGTTTTGTTTTACATGGAAATTGTCTATTAAAGTGATAATTTTTTCACAATTGGTAATAAAATTTGTTTCCATTGCCAAAAAGTAAAAAAAAATAAAAATAAAAATAAAAAAAATATTTTCAAGAAAATCATTTTTTCATCAAAATTTAGTGTTCGTTTGACTTTGTTTTACATTGAAATTGTCCATTAAAATTAAAAAAAAAATTACATTTAGTTATAAAATTTGTTCCAATTGCCAAGAAAAATTAAAAAAATAAAAATAAAATCAGCAAACCTAAAAACTATTTTCCCACCTAAATGTTGGGAAAATTATTTCCTTAATTTGGTGGAATTGGTACATGTGTGAGGGGTGGGTGAAAATTGTTTTCCATGGCAAATTTTTCCATCAAACAATCATAAATCATGGAAAATAAGGGTTATCAAACATACCCTTAATTTTAATCGTTTTTCCTCTTCACGTTTAAGGCGGTTTGATTTTCAATTTTGTAAAATACTCTAAAAATGTTTAGTTCGATATAATTGAAAATATCTTTTTAAAAGGATAACCAGCACAAAACTCCCCTAATTTTTTGCCTCTCTTATGAATACAACATATTCTTTTATTCGGACAAAATACCCTCCTAAATGACCCTTCCGTGCAAAAGATCCCCTTGCCGTGCAGTTTTGTTAGTTTAGATGTTAAAAACAGTAAAAATGACAAATAATATAAGAGCAATTGGCGCAATACCTATTTTGCACACTACCTCCCAAACATTTCATTTTGGATCAATACCCCCTAATCATTCATTTTAGCACAAATCTCCGAAATCTTTGTGAAATACAAGTATATAACGTTTTTATACTTTTTCTCCAGTAACACTTTGGAAAAATGACGAACTACCTCTCTTTAAATAAACAAAAATGAAAAAATAATTAAAAAATAATAGCAGCCAGATTTCCAAATCTTTTAAAAATATGCAATGTATCTAACTAAAAAAATAAAAACATATTTTAAAAAACGGGAGGAAGATCCTTGTGACTGCTGGCATAGAGACAGGTTTTAGAGTTTAATGCTTTTTCTTTACAGTATTCATGAAAAGCTTGTTTTTAATTATGAGCAATTATAATAAAGATCAAAATGCTCTTAACTTTGTCTAACTCATTTACACCTCTTGCACAATTAAATTACAAATATGAAAAACACATGAAATAGAATCCCACCAAAATCAGAGTTGTAGTGTCGAGTTAATTATCAATTACTACTTTTTTTATTCTTGTATTGTCAAATGTAAAACTACGAAATTTATTCTCACGATTAAACTATTTAATAATAACTATTAAAGCATTAAATATTAGAAGCATTATGAGAAAATCCAATCAATTTAAAAATAATAATTTCTATGCATTATTTTAATCCTTTCTAATTAGTGATCATTAACAACTATGTATTTTTTTTTTTAAATACCCCACAGGTCAGACGTAAAAAATAAAACACCATTATATCTATTTTAATCATTTATTATCCAATTCTTTTTTGTGGTATAAAACAAAATATTTGTACAAAAAGTATTTCTAAAAATGGTTTCAAACTTGAGTTGGAGATGGTTCCATACGAACTTGCTGAAGTGTTTGCTTTCTACTATGCTAAGCGAATGCTCACACTAGTTACGAACATTATGATAATTTGCGTATTGTGTTTGTGAGTAGATGATAAGTTTAGTTTTTACATTTATTTGGAGTCGTAAATGATGATCTTTTGTTATTTTTTGGAGGGATTAGTGTCTAATTTGTTATTTATTGCTTTTATTAGGGAAAACTAATGTTTGAACGAAGAATTAGAAGAAAAAAAGGGATAAGGTCTAAAATAAAGCAAATTTAAATTTTAGGGTCTAAAGTGCAAATACTCAAAAGTTGTGATGGATCTCACAATGGAGATTTGAGAGTGTGAGGTGTCAATTGGATGAGAAAAGAAGTCAATAAAAAATAGTCAAAGTATTATCACACATCAATTTCCAACCGAAAAAGTTGTGCTCCGGATGATTTGCTATTTTTTCTTTTGTATTGCGTGAATAATGAATTCTATTATTTATTTTAATTCAAAACAATTAGTTTAGTATTTTTTTTATTGGTTTTATATTCCCATTGATCTATTTAATTGTTTGATCACCAATTAGATAGTAAGTTGCTTGTTGTAAAGTAGGGATACTCACAATAAGTTTATAGCGCGGCAAAATCAACACATGGACAATAGATATTAGGAACAATATATATGGTATGTGCAATCATGTGTGATAAATCATGTGAATCAATGTATGTTTTTCATATGAATTCGAACTATGAATATGATATGATCGTGTTAAACATATGTTTAATATATATTGCAAAAGAATATTGAATAAAAGTGGATTATTGATTATCTTAAATGTATGAATTTACTAGATTACGATTTAAGAATTGAATTAAATGGCAATAGGGGAATTCAAAATTCCAACACAAATATTCATCTATTAGATAAATATTCTATTTGCTCTCTTAGTTTATGAGTAGTGTAGAAAACATACAAATAATATCTTTTGATATCATATGACTTCAAATTTGATAAAAAGTTATTGAATTAGATATTAGATTTATTTTTCGTGGGAACGATAAACTCAAAATTTATTGATTTCTATTTTTTGTTAACGATCTCATACATTTGCGAAATTTTGTTTGAACAAGTTTTTGGCACCGTTGTCGAGATATAACCGTTTTAATTTTAGTTTAGTAGTTTATATTAGATCCCAAAATCGAAAAGACCTTCAAACAACTCATGTGATATCAAATAAGAGTAAGAGTAATGGTTGAAAATCAGATTCAGGATGCACTTCACGACCTAATTCAAGCAACACCTCTAGTTCAGCAAAGACCCATCGTCAACGAGGGCCTAATATTGGTAGGGGATTATGTGAATCCAATGATAGTACTCGTGCAATAGCCTATTATCTACCCTCCATTTAAATAAGCAAACTTCCACATTTGACCTGATCTCATCAATTTCTTCCAGAATCATCATGACATCAAGTTCTTCGGGAAAGCTACAGAAAACCATCATGAACACATACAAGCTTTTACAATGTTGTGCGCAGTCATTAACCACGAGAGGATGTTATCAGATGCCTTTCGGATGTGCCTATTCTCCCACACATTGAAGGAGCACAAAAGCATGGCTTTTCTCACTACCCGCAGGGAGTATTGTATCATGGAATGACATGGTGCAAAAATTTACCATGAAATTCTTGCACCGTCTCAAGCCCACCAAATTCGAAACAAAGTCTATACTTTTAAATAGAGGGATCTTGAGACATAGCTGGAGGTATGGGAAAGGTTCAAGAGCGTGTTTAGAAAGTGTCCAAATCTTGACATTCCCAAGCAAGCGCCAATGTATCTCTTTACAATGGACTACACCTTGAATTTCTCAACACGGTAGCTGCTTCAGTGGGTGGTTTAGTTATGACATTAGAGATCGACGATGCATTCAACCTGTATGAAAGGATTGCCGAGAATCAGGCTAACTGGCTAATTGACAGAAAGGCTCCAAAGAAGGTAATTGGGATGCATAAAGTGGATGTAATAATAGCGTTGGCAACACAGATGGAAGCAATAACAAAGAAGCTTGATAGTTTAACTTAATCTGTGCACGTGGTACAACATCCAGCTCCAACTTACATAGGTTGTAGGGAAAATCACATCACTGCAAGCTACCATGTGGCTTTCACTCACTTGGGTCAACCAGTAGAGGTCAGTTATGTACAAAACTACCCTAACAACTACCGTCCAAACTAGAACAAACAGCTTAACTCCTCATAAGTGATTTTAATTCGAAATATATATTTTCGTGAACAGTCCTCGAGATTTAGTTATTTATTAGATGTTTGAGCTACGTAATACTTGTTTCGGGTATTTGATCTTGAAAGTTTTATCTAACCGCATTGTACAGGAATATGAAGTCATGGAACATTTAAGCCAACATTAACCAAGGAGATAACGGGAGCAACATGAAAAGCTAGCCATTGGATTTCATGCCATTTTAGGGAAGTATTTTCATCTTTTTCTTTCTCATCCCCCTTTATATACGGAGTTAGGATTTAAGATATTGGGGACAATGTATAATTTGAGTTTGGGGGAAAAAAATGAGTTTTCTTTTGTTTTGTTTGCTTTTGTATGTGTTTTATTGCTTTAAATATTAGGAAATATTAAAATTCCAAAAATATTTTCTTTTTATATGTTTACGTGAGTTAGTTGGACGACTGGCAATGATGTATATATTATAATATGAATTGATCTATGAATAATAAATAGTTTGCATGCTTAGGTTAATTTTTCATTTTCCATGTGAAATTTGATATATATTGAGCACATGAATTAAGTTAAGCATTATGTGGGAATGAGTTGATTTCATAATTGGATATGTTGAAATAGGAACTATAGATGCTAAACCCAAAATATCTATATTTTACATCCTTAGACTAAATTTTGAATAATTTGGTGGTTTTCACTGTTGTAGGAAAGTGTTGAGATAAATGGGGATCCCATTTGTGAATTTAAAAATCTCTTCTAGATTGTCTATGGTCGATGAAATTGGACGAAAGTCTTAAGTTAAACGTTGGTTTACTTTGATAGGTGTTTAATGGAAATATTGTACTAATCAAGGAATAAAAAAGACATTTTATTTAAAAATTTCTCTTCGTAACCTTATGACTCGAGTTATTAATCTTGAAATGGTGTTAAAACATGTTTCCATAAAGTCAATTGACTTGGGAGTAATTGATCTAAAACTTATTACATGAGTTATTTAGAAAACCTAAGGAAGAAAATGCCGCAAATAAAGAAAAAAAAGTGTTGAAAAGAAGAAAAGTGAGGAAAAAATATAAAAAAATCAGAAAAAAGTAGGTGCATGAAACAAAAACTCACCAAATGCCTTTATTATATCCCAAATAATTATTTAGAGAATTTCGACTTTTGATAAGAGATTATTAGCTTAGTTAAGTCCTAGAGATTGAAACAATCAAATTGAATGAAGAATCCTTATTTATTGACATGTTAAACCGCAATTAGTGAGATTTACCTAAATTAGAGAGGTGATGATAGTATCAAATTCAATATTAAATCACATATTTTAAAAGAGCGAAAATAACAAGTTTGGGTGTGTGAATCTCACAAGTAAGGATAAGAACATATTTAACTATTAATGGTTGGGAATGGAACAACTTATGAATTCATGATGCTACGCCTAATTCTTCACACACATACACACGTCGACTTTGCATTGAAATAGTAGACTTTGATTTCTATATTTTGATCTTGAAGCTGTGCTTAGATTTAATGTCATGATTTCAATTTTGAGATAAGATGTCGGGTTAACTAAATTTTCACATGTTTATGTGTTTGTTCTATAGTTAGGTTTTAGTTTCATTTAAAACAAATAAAGATTGAAGTTTGGAGGTTTGATAAGTGTATTTTTAGACTTATTCGGGGATCTTAAATGATTATATTTTGTTATTCGTAGGATGGGAGTAGTGCATAATTTGTTATTTATCGCTCTTGTTAGGAAAAAAAAATCATATTTGGAAAAAAATTGGAAGAAAGAACGAAAAGAAGATAAAATGAAGCAAATTCAAATTTTGGGAACTAAAGTACAAATACTTAAATTTATGATGGATCTCACGATGAAGATTTGAGAGGTTTAGATATCAATTGGACGAGAAAAGAAGTCAAAAGGGTGAACTATAGTCAAATTATTTCACATCAATTTCCAGCCAAAAAAGTTATACTTCGAATTTTCAGTCTCAGATTGAGATTCATTTTCCGCATACCAAACGTTCGAATTGGATAAATGATATTTCTAGAAGAATTGTATCCTTTTGAATTAGATTTCCAACTCACTTTGAATCTCCTCAATCGGATATCAAAAAAGAAAGTTATGAAAAAAATACTAAAAGTTGTTCGGCTATCGAAACCACATGAGGCACGCGCCTCAACCAAAATAAAAGACGTAGGAAGCCAAGTACCCACCCGCCTATGCCTAGGTACGTGTTTCAGTATTAAAAGGGGAAAATTGTTTTCTCTTATTTTTATTTTGATAACAATTTAATGCAAAATTTTTGGCATCCTTTAAATACCATAATCCGTCTAGAACATAGGGAGACTTCTCTAGACATAAAAATCTCTATATTCTACATATTTTGGAGGTGAAAAACGATGATTGATCATCAAACAAAAGCGAATTACTCAAAATTCTTGACGATTGTTCAACCAAAATCAAGCTTTCATTCAAGGAAGTGGATTTCTCACTTTCTTCCATCTTTTCTTGATGCAGGTGATATTTTTCAGTATTATCTTGTATAATATAATTAATAGGATGATATGCTAGTTTTCCTTTGTATTGGATGAATGATTAATCCTATTGTTTGATTATTTTAATTCAAGATAATTAGTTTATTATTTATTAATTTTCTTGATTGGTTTTGCATTCCCATTGAACTATTTGATTGCTCGATCACCAACTAAATAATAAGTTGCTTGTTGTAGTGTAGGAATACTAGCAATAAATCTAGAACGTGGCAAAATCAACACATAGACAATATGTATTACGATAAATATATGACAAGTGCAATCATATATGATAAATCATGTGAATCAATATTTTTCATATGAATTTGGACTAAAAAATAAGACCGAGTCTTGTTAAATATATGTTTAAAATATCTTGAAAAATAATTTTAAATAAAAGTGGATTATCAATTATCTTGACTGTATAAATTTACTATATTACGATTAAGAATTGAATTAATTGGCATTAGGGTTCTCAAAATTCTAATTCAAACATTCACATATTAGATAAACACTTTAGTTGCTTTCTTAGTTTAGGATTAGTATATAAAACATACAAACCATCTCTTTTGATATTACATAACTTCGAATTTGTTAAAAGATATTGGACTAGATATTAAACATTATTCCTTATGGAAACGATAAATTCGAAACTCACTGATTTCTATTACTTGTCAACAATCTCATACGCTTGTGGAGTTTTGTCCTAGCAGTAGACACCACTGGTTAGTGCCAAAATAGAACTTACACTACAAAGAGAACCAAATTAGGGTTGAGACTGATTAACATCTAAGTTCTGTGTTTGATTTTGTAGTGATACTCAGGTGAATTGTTTTGATACCTTTTTTTAAGCTAATTTTTCTTTGCAGTACTTGTACTGTGTTTTGTAATTTGGCTTTCCATTTATTGTACTCATGACCACCGATTTAAAGTGTTTCCAACATTTAACAGTTTGTTTCTTCATTTGTCATCATTTACTACTTGAAAATATTGTATGCTTCTTTATTATTATTCAAATAAATTGGATCACTGTTCTTATACGCATGTTCATCGTTCAAAATCATCGGAAATTGAAATATCATTATAATATTAAAATCATGATCTGATAGCAAAATAAACTGGGAGCTGGAGCACTTTTCGTGTGTTGGAGGTACCAAAAATTATGTGAACTCATTAATAGCTCAAGAATAACTAACCAAGATGGGAGAATGGTAAATTGGTTTTTAAAAAACTTTTTCGAAAAATAGAATTAAATCAATCAAGTTAAGAACATGTTCATCAATTAGTTCTCATAAGCAAATAAAAGCAAATAAATAAATCAATTAAATAAAGCTTAGCTTGCTAGTGTTGTTAACCTTGATTTAACGCTTCACTAGAATTTTCCCAAAAAGTTCCAAACTGAAAAGGAAAAAAAATCTTTCAATATGTATAATTAACTATTAGTTGTCAATGAGATTATATTCCAATTGTAGTTACCAATTTAGGACAATTACATACCATTATAGTACATTAGCATATTGAGTTAATCACATACCATAAATGTACATATTTCTATTTCTATATAATGAGAATCCGGGGAAAGCAAATGCATTCAGCCTAAAATCTATTTACATGATATCAGAGCCTACCCGTAAAATCCATGCCTGAATCTTTTTTCTGCTTTTGATGCTTGAATTTCTTGCTCTAGGTATTCAATTTTTCTTTTGCTTCTTGGATTGGATTTTCTTGGCCAACGTCTTTGTTGGTGCAGACCGCCGTCTTCGACTTGGCGATGGTGGTATTCGATTGTCGCGTGTGCAGGCAGTGACTTCCTCTTCATCGGTGGGAGTCGATTGGTGTCTTTTCCGTCGCAGTGTCTTCTTCGTCGCGTCACTGTGGAGTTTTGTTTTGGGCTCTGTGGTTTGTTTCTTTTGAGTTCACATGTGTGGGCTTCGTGGGCTGTGGAGTTTGTTTTGGGCTTCTGTGGTTTGTTTCTTTTGGGCTCACAAGTGTGGGTTGAGTGGGCTGTTTAATTTCAGGCCTAATTGTGGAGGTTTGCTTGTTTGTTTAGGTGGAGTGGGCTGTTTAATTTTTAGGCCCAGTTGTGGTTGTCAATTTTTTTGTTTAGGTAAAGTGGGCTATTTAATTTCAGGCCCAGTTGTGATATTTTTCACCCCAAAACTTAAAGTAGACATTGTCTTTAATATTTTTAATCTTAAATCCGCATATAAAGGGGTGGGGAAGAAAGTGAAGAAACGACTCATCTCATATGATTTGTAATTCAATGGCTTGCTTTCCTATTGCTCTCGTTGTCTCCTTGGTCAATATTGATTTAAATATTCCGCGATGTCATGCTCCTGAAAAATCAAATAAAGTAATAAGATCAAATAACTGGAACGAGTGTTACTTAACTCTAACATCTAATAAACTAACTAACATATCGAAGACCTCAAGGAAAAGGGGTATGGATGATGAGTCACAAATAAACTTAAAATAAACTAAACTATCCTAAAACTAAAAAACAAGATAAATAAAAAAGAAAGAAAGCTTAGGTTACCTCCCAACAAGCGCTTCTTTAATATCATTAACTTAAATTTGTGCCGCGATTATTCTGAGACGGTTAGTTCAAGAGTTTTTTTAGCGATGAGAGAATCCTCTACACAGTATTTGATGCATTGTCTATTAATTTTTAAATTTCCATTTGTTGGGTGGTGTAATGCAACTGTACCGTAGGGAAATACTTAGGATACCGTGAAAGGTCTAGACCATCTTGATTAAAAATTTTCTGTGAACAACTTAAGTCTGGAGCTGTACAAGAGCACTTGATCCCCCACTCTGAAAAATTCATTGTCGAATATTCTTGTC
>CAIGRP010090530.1:0-45976 GCA_903798385.1 Fraxinus cuspidata
ACAAATATATATTTAGTAATTATTAATACACTGTAGAAAAATCACAATGAAAGTGGGTTAATGTGAAAATTCGTATGACGTAAATGAATAGTGATCAGGGGATTGCTCTTTTAAGAGAAGGAGGGATAATATCAAAAAGTCATTCTTACGTTTCAAATTGTATATTGATAACTTTATATAAGGCTGAGTTAGATGCTTTTGGCTTCACAATGAAAAAGTTGATATAGTATTATCTTAACCGATGGAAAGAGGCGGATGGATCATTGGTTAGGGGTGGCAACCGCTCCCATAACATTTTCATAAAATTTTCTAAATCTATATAGAAATATCAAAATTTCTAAGTCTAGCTCCACTATCGAAGGAGTATTAAAAATAACTATACGATGGTTTCAAAAAATGCATTGCACACAATTATAGGTGGAAAAAAAACACTCTCGACATTAATGACTGTGCATGTGACAAAACTTTTGAAAGGTTACGTCCAAAGAACCTAAATGCACCAAAAATGAATGTCCATGACATGAAAAAAAAAACAGGAAAAAAAAAAAGGGAATTTGAAATGGGGTGCTTCAAGGGGTATACTTTGGAACCGTTGCAGCCAAGTTTCCTATTTTAGGACTTGACAAAACTAAAACCTATAAGTAACATTTAGTGCTACTTGTGTCAATTACCTTGGAAAAAAATAGAAATCTAATGGATCTCATCGAGCCCTGAAAACAACTAAATCTTGGCTAGTTAATGAAGCCCAATTTTAGGCCCAATAATTATTAGAAGCTTAAAACAATTATGGGCTAGTAACAAAGCCCAATTTGTGAGCCAAACTATACTCCCAGTTTCCTTTAGGCCCAAACCTAAAGCCCATATAATCCGTTAATTCCCCTGATTTTTCCAAATATAAAATCGATCGAATCAGTTTGTATATTTCTTTGGCTAGAGCTCAAGGAGAATCTAGGGTTTCTGCAACTGCAAAACAATGGTAAAATCCCATATTTTACCTTTTTGTTCCTCGATCTCTTTACGTATATATTTGCATGTATATCAGCAATTGATCTGATATGATCTGTGTGTGTTTGTGTGTGAATTTCTGTTTACTTGGATGTAATAGGGGAAGGGAACAGGGAGCTTTGGTAAGAGGAGGAACAAGACGCACACACTGTGTGTGAGGTGTGGCCGCCGCAGCTTCCACCTCCAAAAGAGTCGCTGCTCAGCCTGTGCATACCCTGCTGCCCGCAAGAGGACGTGTAAGCCTTCCCTATTCGTACACTGAACATGTTTGATTTTATGCTTGATCGGTGTTTTAATTGAATAAACTTAATAGATAACTGGAGTGTGAAGGCCATTCGTAGAAAGACTACCGGAACGGGGCGCATGAGGTACCTACGCCATGTGCCACGCAGATTCAAGACCAACTTCAGAGAAGGTATAGATACATACACATCGATATATGCAAGTTGCAACTTTTTGAGCTTTTTTGCATCTAATGTTTTCTTGGTTCTCGTTTGTTTGTTGATTGGTTTTTTAATTATGGTGTGGGTTTAGGTACTCAAGCTGCACCAAGGAAGAAGGCTGCAGCAGCTTCTGCTTAATTTTGATGGGTTCATTGAAATCTACTTTTCTTAGTTTCTCTTTGAAGTATTAGAGAACAAGTGAATTTGGAAATTTCATATGAAGGGCATTCGTTCCCATTTCATTATGAATTGATTTTACTTTTTTTGTTTTGTTCCTTAATCCTCTTAAGAGTATGGATGGATCAGAGACCATTATTTATTGTTTTGAATTCTCGTTCTTGTCATTGTTAGGGTTGCTAATTACTCGTGTTATGAATTTCTCAAAATTTTAGTGGGTTTTATCACCGTATATTTGTGTGATAGTGTGTTCATTTATTTCCTCTCCTTGTTATCTGCTTCATCTTAAATATTTGGGCAAAAGCTTAGTGCTCTATCGAACTTAAATATATCTGTTAACATGCATGAAACCTGATATCACTTGACAAAGTGGTTGTTAACTATTCTTATGTTAGGATGTTTAGTGACCGATTAGGCTGATTTAGTTATATTTAGCCCTTGTTTGTTGTTGATTAAAATCAGATTTTTAGTATATTTTGATAAAAATTGATGAAATGCGTGGTTGTAAAGTTGTGAACCCTATGAAACGTGTGATTAAAATTAATTGTTGACTTTGACTTGAGATTAAAATCAGAAACAAACAGGGGCTTAGAAAATCTTTGAGAAATCGAGATTTGTGTTGGTTTGAAGATGCTCATTTTTGATAAGCTTTCTTATTTTTGGAGGGGTCTGTGAGCAACTTCTCTAAAGCTCCTCAGATTTTGAGCTGCATACAGTTGAGACTTTCAGTATGATAAGATTTATATGGTTTCTTGTGTTAATGAAAATCCTGCACGATGATGAGGAATGGGGCAGGGGTAGGGGCATTCTTTTGCTGAATCTGATGTTAGCAGATGTTCTCTTTTCACGTACCTCAATAAAATCCCTGTATTATTCTAATATATTTTAGTAGGGAGAGGTGTTTTTTGTGGCATTTGTGAGGTTGGATCCCCCATGGGGGCGTTTATAGTCACGACTTAGTGTTCCATGTTGTAAAGCTGTATAGACTCCTGCTTTCACATTCTTGTACTAGTGCATCCTGGTTTCTTTAGGAATATTTTGGTTGAGCAGCAAGGTTTTCCCTTGCTAGAACTTGCAAGTTGTAATTGTCCTAGGTTAACGATAACTTAGATGCATATTGTGATTGTGGATCATAGTGCATAAGCTTCTTTCTTTCTCTTTTTTGTTTTCCTGTGAGATGATTGCTAAACTGCTTTAAGTTTGGTATGCAAGGAGAATGTCACGTGAAGAGTAGACGATGCTTGCACGAGTATTAGGGTACCCATTGTTTTGTCGTATTCCAGGATACTGGCCTTTGTTTGCATCACCGTAAGTCTCCAAGCGACTTTACTCCACAAGTGCGTTGGGGCTTTCTTGAGTATGGAAGTCTAAGTCGTTATAAAAAATGCTCCTTTGTCAATCAATATTCGTTACATGCTCCAAAGAACTTGACCCAGGTTGAGCTTGCCCATCTTAAGGTCCAAGCCCAACGCGTGGAAGTCCATCAACCAAGGCCTAGGCCAAGACCAAACCAACTGTCTGATCAGCACGTTTAATCAGATTTGCATTTTCATCAAATATATACACAAGTTTCGTAAATAATTGGTACGGAGATCTTGAACATTGGAAATTTACTTCTCTGGTACAATAACGAGTTCTTGCATTGTAATTTTGAAGTTATCTTTCTTAGGAGTGCTTAAATTATAATTTAATTTTTTCAGTTCAATAATTCATATGAATTTACATAACTTAATAATGTATTCAGAATAATAAATTTTGTCACTTGAAATAGAAAGGGTGAGGCTGAGAATGAACTAAAAAACTTTTACAAAACAAGTTCGCAAAAATCATTACTGCATGTATATATCTATTTTATCAACTTAACTTTGCAATAATCTTCTCTCTTTCTTATCTCATAAAGCAAATAAAATTCTATCAAGATAAGTCAACTATTGGCTCTATAGTTCATCTTTGGTCGAGGGCTCCTGGGATTTTAATTGTTTGTTAATAAGTGCTGCCAACTCCTTCAAGCTCGATTTCGTGGGAAGATTGATCTGCACAGACGTAAGAGGCGTTGATAGTGAAATGAGGAACAATACGATATACAAAATGTACGATTAACAATGTGGCAAAATAATTACCGGATTCGACTTGTCACTAGCAGGGTAGAACAGCAATGTTGGGTAGTCCTCAACCTGCAAGAAACCAGATGAAAACATTTCTCAGCAAGGCAATAAAAGTGTCGGGTTTATTCTTACGATGGACAAGATTTTAACTTCTTCTTTTTTTTTCCTTTAATATTTTCGAATCTAGTCTACCCACCAAAAAAGCCATACTAGCACAATGTATTGGATAGAAATCTAAGGGGCTGTTCTCTTTGTGTTACTGTTTTCTGTTTTGAATTCATTTTGAGTTTTGTGTTTTGAGTGTCCATTTTGAGATTATTGAAAATGCGTTCTTTTTGACATTTTGAAAAAATTGTTTTGAAAACACCAGAAACGCGTTTTGTTGATTATAACTGAAAACACTCAAAACAACAAATTTGTCGTTTTGTATTTCCTTTATAAATTTTTAACTTGTTTTCAAAAACGCGTTTTTGAAAATGAGAAAGAGAACATGTTTTCGCTGTTTTGGAAAATCGAAAACATAATACGATTTGAAAATGGTAAAAAGAACAAGCTCTAACCTGCAGATGTGGATGTTCATTTGTGGAAGCATCAATCCTTGCAAAAACGAGGTTTTCCAATCCCTTGAAATGCTTGACCAATTTCTCCATTTGCTTGCTCGTGGTTTCGCAGTTGATACACCATGGTGTGTGGACCTTAAATTCAATAATATTTGAACTTAGTTTCGCAGTTGATACACCATGGTGTGTGGCCCTTAAATTCAATAATATTTGAACTTAGATAAATTGATAAGGAAATTTGAGGCTCTAAAAAATTAGATAAAAAATTGAAGCATGTAAAGTTTTACGAACCTCTAGAAGAATGTTCTTAGGACTCTGGAGAACCAATTCATCAAATGTCTTTCCCACGACAGTTATAATGGTTGCATTTTTCTGCATTTTGACAATTCCAAAGATATGATTCAACATAACGAAACTAGAAAACCCTTGTTGAGAAATAGAGAATTTCACGAAAATGAGTTAAGAAATATCTGAATATAAGCATGATTCGTCAAAATTACGAAGAACTCACATTGTCAGGAAATGGTTGTGATTTGTAGTGTGGCAACAGACTCCCATCCAGAAGCCTCGTGCAGAAATCCTTCAAGCAAATTTATAGAATATTGACAGTGTAATAATTGAAAAGATGAAGGGGAGAGAAATCGAGATTGTTTGTTACCTCTATGTGTCTTGGAGCAGGATCCGACTCCAACAGATATTTGGCGCTGCTATTGTAATCAAAGGCAATTATCTATAAAAGCACAAACAAAGGAAACAGAAAACGCGGAAATCAGAAGTCTAAACTTAAATGTTTGAAGCCTATTTCCTAATCTAACTTGAAGTGTACTTACTACTATATCGTCCGACTCTTCTAGACCAAATAAAGTGAGGAAGGGCTTTGCAAGGTTTTCCTCTCTAATATCAACATATATAAACATTATCTGCCAAAACAGTAGCAAGCAAAAGAGATTAATACAACAACAAAATATTAGATTCAATTCAGCAGTACCATGGTCAGGTCGACCGACCTTTGATTTGAACTTCCGAGCAATCTCTTGTAAGGGTTCAAGAAGCTTCTTGAAGTCATCAGCATCAGCAAAGACATACACCTAGTTGATATGAGAACGAGGTTATTAAATTAATGCCTCGGTACAAACAAGAACATCAAATCCATTGACTATAGTTTATAAATCATGTTTGATGAATCATTAGGAAGTGTCAAGGAGTAATGATACACAGTGATGTATAGGACTCGACATACAATAAACAAGATTTTAACTTTTTTTTTTAAATTTCTTAATACTGCATCGTACTATCTAATCCTGCCCACCAAACAAAGCAGTAAGAGTTATATATAAAGGACGTGATTCTTCATGATGATGAACGACTGATCTGATTTCTAAAATAGATATAACATGTTCAATCATGTCCATAAATTCCTCAAATAATCTATGAATGTCTTTTGCAGTTAACTTATGGGATATGCAGAACCTGGACCAGTTACATGCCATACAAGAAATTTGGATCGAACTAGTTCCGCTTATATCAAAGTATAATATCCCTAGATTCTTTTATAGAGAGCAGATAGCCTGTGCCTAGGGCATCATCCCCATACTTTTAATTATGTTTCTTTTCAATTTTTCTTATCTTTTTAATAAGGTACAGTATTAGGTTTTTTCTTTTTTCTTTCAGGTGACAGTATCAGCTGGGGGAATGGGATAAAGAAAAATATTTAAGCTTTAAGCCATAAAAAACAGAGAAACAGAGAAGAAAACTATTGATAATAACAATAACTTGAAGCAAAATCAACCTGCCGTTTATTAGGGCTTGAGTATACTTTAGCAGAATTAAATTCAGTCAACGTCGTAACTAGCGGGAACTTGTTGTTATCCAAAAACTGCAAGATTCTGTCACCATCAAAGTTACCTTCTGCAAGCCACACAATATTTTCTAGCCGGTTAGAAATAAATTGCTGAAAATACAGGAATATAACCAGATAAGACTTTATAATCCATGGATACTAATGAAAAACTTAAGATACCAATGTCATGGTAGCTATAAACTGATTAGGGGAAACAAAAAATTATTATGTTGCTCCACATGTTATAAATTACATTTAAATAAAAAGTTCTAGTAAAATTCTGAAATCAACTAGTTTGGTTCTCAGAATCAGAATCAGAATCCGAAAGTGAAAGATGTTTAATTTTTTCAAAAATTAAAAATCTACAGAGATACTGAATACATCGATACATTTTGTTCCAGAAAGTGATGATATGTATTTAACACAATATTCAAACCCTGGAATGGCTTACAATTCATGTGATTTTTGGTTGTGGAATTATATTTTGCACAGTCATTCACAAATTTGAACTACTGGATAGGTTCTGGTTTCATATACTGCAAAACCAAAAGTTACAGTACTAAGTTCAGCTATGGAACTGAGCTAAATCAGCTCATTCCTAGATGGAGTTTACATGAATCATGAACATACCGAATACAGTGTACTGCTCTGGTTCGCTTTTAACAAGACCAAAGAAAAGCTTAGTAGGCTTTATATCCGGGAATACGACCTTGGCTATCTCTTCACTGCTTGTTTCAACAAATTGAATCTCATTATCAGCTTTTGCAGCTTTAACAAATTCTTCATAATCTGGTCCCTGGATATATTCACAATTTAGTTAAGTGGATACTGAAAACTCATCTGCATTAAAGCTATTTCAATAAATCGCATACTCTATAAAAAATATCTATCCCAACAATTTTCATAGCATTCATATATTTCATTTAGCAGCACTTCGGGATCTAAACAATGTGGGGCCTACAACTTTGGAACAATGAACTTAAGAAATATCCTGAATGAACCCAACATTGATATTTTGACGGATAAAGAAATGAAAAAGAAGATTTTCTATATGGATTCATCTCCTCGGTGAATCTGCAAGCTTTCACAACATTTTCAGCTACAAGTTACTTTTTAAGAAAATCTCAAATGACACAAGATATGACTTTTAAGCGTTCTTCAATTGCACAAACCGAAAGGATGTGACGGTTCATTACTTAATGATAAATATATTCAAAGCAGAAACTGTATAGTCGGAACTAAGAATGACCCAAGTCGCTGCAACGTTGAAGTCGATATATGGACATTTTGGTACATAAGCAAATCCTCATCATGACAAGAAATGAATCTGGTAGGGGGGGGGGGGGGGGGGGGGGGGGGGGGGGGGGGAAGAACAATGCTTGAAGCATCTATAAACTGTTCAAACCGCTCAAAAAATTAAATGTTTACCAGAGAAAGTTTCTACAAATAGGAAGTGACTCTCTTAGTTTCCAATTACTGTAAGCATTTATTTATCTAATATCACACAAAAATGCATGCTTGAAATTCAATTGATGAATGGAGTTCGTAGTATCTCTGTAGGAACATTCAAGCTAGAAGTTCCATAACATTTACCGACATACCTCAAATTTGTCAAAAAGCCCAACTGCAAACATAAAATGCTTCTTCAGGAACTCATTTGCCTCGTTGACTGAGTTAATTCTAATAACAGGCGCGCCCGTCTTCTTCCTTGCCCAAATCACGATTTCGTCCCTATCACAAATCATCATTAAAATAACAAATCAGTATGCCACAAGCCTAAAAACAGGAACTTATATGCACGAATACATTCTCAGTTCTCCATAATCAATAATTATATTCACAAAACTTGTACTGGGATTCAAAAAGGTAGAACACATCACCCTTCATTTACACTCTTTTCTCACGGGGTCTAAATTCCAGTTCAGAAGAATGATCTCACACTGTGCTCAATCAAGTCATTATGCTATTCACCCTTATTTTTTCTTGGAATTGGAATTTGAGTTCTTTGGATCAATAATTCTCCATATTACTCGTGTTTCCTACTAAACTCTTAATATCAACAATACAATGAAAAAATGCTTACGACGAAAAGCCACCAGTGTACGGCTGAGACGAGCCGTTGACAAACAAAAGCAGTGTAGGGTACCCTTTGATCTCAAGATTTGAAGCAGCTTTAGGATACCTCTCAGCATCAACCTTAGCCATCAAAAGGGTACTCCCCAATCCCTTCAAAACATTTGCAGCCTCAGCAAATCTTGGCATTAACTCAGCACTTCTAGCACACCATGGTGCATAACCCAATACCAAAACATACTCATTTTCCTCAATAGCCCTCTTGGTATTATCGTTATTAAGCTCAAGAACAATTCTTTGGGCTTTACTTAAAACCTCAGCTTCAGATTTTCTATCATAATCCTTATTTTCATAAGTGGGTAGTGAATTTACTTCTTCTTGCTCATCTAATGCCATGAGTTCTTGAATGTCTTCCAAATCATCAGCATCTTCATCTGCTGATATGGAATGGATCAAAAGGGGGAGCAAGAAAAGGAAAATTAAGGAGAAAATGAGCAATCTTGAACTGGGTTTGGGTTTATACATGATAATTAGTAGAAAACGGTGTTGATTTCAGGGTGGGTTTTGAGGTGAAAGATTGAAATTTTTTGAATGAGATCTAGAGAACTCAATTCATAGGCTGTGAGTGAACGTGCAAAAGTGTTGGCGAGTTGAGCAGACTGGCGTCTGCTTTTCTCTACAGTTGACGGTTGGGGCGCCAATTACTCCGTTGTCTCGTTGCACTTTGTGACAAAATAATTTTTCATTCTAAAACAATTGCATTATTGATCTTTAATTTATCGATCTAATATTTTTTTTTTATTTGATTTGGGTTAAACGCAAAATAAGTCAATGGATGGTACATGGCGCTCCAATTCCGATCTCAAATTAAAACTTGTTCCAAATTAATAGAGTTCTTTTATTAAGACTTTTGAAAATTTTAAAGTTATTTGTGAAATTAAAAGGTTGATTTTTAACATGTTTAAGTAATTTTTAAAGGTGTTTTATCTAATTGAAAACATTTTTAGAGAAAATTGATTTTGGGTGACTTCTTCATAAAATACAAAAGCAATAATAAAAGATGTTGGTAGTTTCGGTGTACCGATTATGAACGTTTTATGAAATACCGATTTTGAGCGTTTATGAACAAATTAATTTTGAACAGTTTTAACATCGATTTTTAAAACTATTCAATATATATTTGAGAGTTTATCAAAAAGTTTTTTTTAAAAAAATAAATTTACATATATATTCCCTCAGTAAAAATTTTAGTTTATAGTTTCTTATATAATATTTTTACTTATAAGTGATAGTTTACTTACATGTAACTTTTTTATATATAAGTTATTACTTAATTTTAAAAATTAATAAAACTAAATATTACTTAAAATTTTAAGTTAATATTTTTAACTTACAAGCAGATTTTATAATTATAAATTAATTTTATACTTTCAAATAATTTTAAGTGAATTTTTACTTATAAATAAAAATTTTATAATTTTAAATAGTTTTAAGTGAATGTTTACTTATAAGTAATTTTTTATTTTTTATAAGTGATTTTTTGTCTTATTAGTAGTATTTTTTATTTTATAAATACTTTTTTACATAAAAGTGACTTTTTACTTATAAGCAATTTCTTAATTATAATCTATTTTTTGCTTATAAATAATTATTTAGTTAAATAAAAATTATTTATAAGTTAGTTTGGAAAAAAAAATTAGTTGAAAATAGTTATTTTATAGAGGATAAAATTAGAAGAGAGTATGAGAAACAATAAAAAATCTATCGATTTGGAGGGTTGAGGAACCAGTAACAAGAATCGATTCTTTCAATTTATTATAAACGATGTCACCCAAAATCAGTGAAAATAGAACTTCCAAGCATGCTCTTAATGCTCCCATTTGTCCTTGTGTCCATCCATATATTTATATGAAAAGGATATAGTGGGATTCCCTAACCTTTCGTGGCTATGGTTCCCAACCTTTTTATGCCATTGTTTGATAGGGACTAAAATTAGAGTCTTTGATAAATCGGTGAAATATGTGATTAAAAAATTGTAGCTTCCATGAAATATATAGTTAAAGTTAATTATTGACTTTGATTTAAATTAAAAATTTAATTTTTACAAACATGATTAAATCTGTATATCTAACTTCCCACATGATTGAAACCTTGAATGTAGACGTTAAAATTACATGACTTTCGGTTGAATTTGAGAGAAATATTAAATGGTTCGACAATTTTTTCCTCTGTTTTGAAGTAGCGTGAAGGTCACATGTAATTGTATAATTAGGCCATATTTGAACCACGTTATATTTTTTATTCTCATTCTTCTACTCATTTTCAACAACACATTATTCGATAAAATAATATTTTCATCATATTAATAACTTTTTCTTCTTTTTCAACCACATATTCCCCATTACATCAATAAAAAAAATGCACTCTCCACAAAAATGCCTGCCAAACAAAACAAAGGCTTAACATTGACATTTTCGATCACACCACACGTTACTTTACAGCACAACAAAACGTGCTAGACTGGCGACCAACATCATCTTTGTTTGCACGAATTCTCGAGACAATCTCTCTATGTACTTTAGAGTCGAGAAGCTAAGCTATGACAGGGACGAGGTTCAAACAAGAAAAACAGTGAATGTCTAAGAACACAATGCACTTAAAACACCAGTTTTATATTTTTATTACCATGACAATACAGAATTGAAATTCCTTGCAGGAAAACATTGATAAAACTGTATTGTTTGAACCAGAAATTTACACACGAGACAGAAAAACGAGCAAAATGTTCAGTTCAACCAGTCGAAATTTAACTGTAAGTGCACGAATCCTTCTTAAACTTGATAGGCTTGATGCTTGTGGAATCAATGATCAACGAGCAAGAAATCCTTCTCCGGCGCTTTGTTCTCACCAATTTTCCAACCACATCCCCTCGAGTCCGGATGTCAAACTCTAGCGTCAATGGAACTTGAACAGCGTTGCTCGAAACTACTAGATTTGATCCGGCTCCATATAAGGGTACCTTGGTTCCTTCTATGTGCACAACCTTAATCTGGCGGCTCTTCCGTCCTTGAAAATATTTCTTCAGCTGCAATATAAAGAGAGATGAAAAGTATTGGATTCGACTGAACAGTGTAATGAAGAAGATTGTTTAGTTTTTGTTTCTTCTTTCATATTGTTGAGTGCCTCCTTTTCAATCTATACGAGTGAGATATCTTTATGATATCGACACTCAAAAGTACCATGGGCGATCATTAATCGATGCTCATACTATGTGTTTGATAGCAAAACATCTTAAACGAGAAAAGAGAACATCAGTCACCTGACCAGTTGCAACCACAACATCGGAATAGACCAGATTGACAGGCGTCGAGCTAACATGAATACCATAAAATGTAGCCGGGTTGTACACACTAATCCTCAATGATCCATTCACATTCAGCATTTTCGTTGGAACCCCAGTGAAGTCAGCACCCGATCCTACGTACAGGTTGCTTACCAACAAACTCTGCAAAAATGATTACAATGCGAAGAGTTAACAGAGTAAGAACCAGTTACAGAGCAAAGATCACCGACCCCTTTTACCTCTCCTTGGAAACTACAATCCAGTGTTATCCAATCTTCCGTACCAAATATTATCAATTAATCGAGGAAAGGTTACACGAGGTATGGTGCAACAAATCATTAAATACAGCATACGAATTTTTCTTCAATAGTAGATATTATCAATAGAATTTTTCCGTTGAAGAGAAGGGACAAGTTTATTTATTTGAATTGTAAGTACAAGACACCTCCACACGTGCAAACTAGATTCATTTTTTTCATCAAACACAGTGTGCACAATTTTCATAAATAGGTGATTATGAGTTTCAAACTTAGTACATTTGTTGTCCCTCGTTCCATGTTAAACTACCTTGTCTAAAAATTTGCTTTCTAAGTAATACAATCAAATTTCAAAAGCAAATAGAAAAAATCGCTTTACCTTAACAGAAACCTCTGGTTTATAAGGCCTGGCTGCACCCCAAATGATCAAACAGAAGACAGTAAAAAGAACAATAAACCCACAAACACCCATCAAAGCCTGGCATCTCCTAGTAAACGCCTTCTCATCATCAAATTCATCATAGTTCCCCTCTTCTAAGATCACATTACACTCCGGCCACCCCTTATCGTTCCTTTTCCGGTTCCCTTTACGCCCTGAGGACGACCTAAATATCCCGGAAAATCGACTGGCTGATGAATTCCTAGAGTGGCGCCCAAATGAAGGGTGTGAAGGGGATTCCATTGGGCTATTGAAATTAGGAGTTGCTTGCATAGAGGATGACTTGTCCCCATCATGAGAATCCCTTGAAGGGCTCTGCACGAAGTACACTGGCCTCTTTGGAGACCTTGATGGAGATGATGGGGCTAAACTAGTGATATCAGATTCTGATTTTGTGTGCAGCATATTTCTAAGAAATTTGCAGATTTCAAGCAGCAGATACTTGATAAAAAATGATTTTTTTCCACTTCGTCAAAAACTTAATAGATATTCAAGTAGCAGATTCTTGAAAAGAGATATGGAATTCGCACTATTTCAAGAAAATTACAGAAATTCAAGCAGCAGATTCTTGAAAATTAAATATGAAAATTTCACTTTTTCAAGAAATTTGCAGAAGTTCAAGAATCGTATTTTTGAAGGGGGGAAAAAAAGTGAAAATGTCTACTTATAAACAGAATTTGGGCTTGATTACTTGGCTATAATAATAAAGAACAGAAACAAAAATCCTACATGCAATTGCTGAAAATAAGTGAAATCTATTAATTACATGAAGAAAAAAAAAGAAAAAGTAGAACACATTTGCATTAAACAACAGAATGAAGGAACTGAATTGAGCCCACAAACCAAAATCATAAATTCAACTGAGTGATGGTGCGAGAGTGAGTGGAGTGTGTGCATCATAGAGAATAAATGCGTCAAGCTTGCGTTTAGAGAGAGGAAGAGACACAACAACCGACACCTGTTAACGAGGCTGAAACTGGACCTGATACCAAGCCTGTGCATGTTTGGTTTGGAATGGAGTGTCGGCAGCCATGGGTCACTATCAAAAGTGTTGGAGGCTTTTTACAACTAGCTTTGGGATCTGACAAGCCAGCCAATTAGATATTCTTGAGTTGCAATTTCCACTAATTTTCTTTGGACCATGCTATTTGTACAATCAATGATTGACATACAGGTTGACGGAACACTCACAATGAGGGGGTCCACATTTTTTTTGAATCTTTTAATCATATGGGACCCGCTTGCATGTGAAAGGTTGTCAACCTCTTATGTACAAGTGAAATTTCCCATTTTCTTTCTCTTTTTTTAAGCTCTTTACATTTTTACTCTTAAAACTACGGAGGTATATATAAGAAGGTGATAATTTTTTTTCGTATTTAAAGTTTTGACTTTTGGAACCCATTTATTTAAATTATCTTCAATACTTTCCCTAACTTATTATATCGTTTTTACGTAATCTTGGTACAAATTGTTTTTTTAAATTTAAAGTCAAGACATTTCGAGCACCTAAAACGATATTCAAACAATTTATCCGTAGCACTTTTACTTTGATACATATTCTCATTTCTTATTTTATCGGCAACCCATTCATCTTAATACTTGTATGTAGTGTACTTGACATTTTTTTTCATTTTATGTTTGTCAATTCGAATGGCGCATTTACAATGATTATTGAAACAAATTTTACTCACTGCAGGTACGTTATACATATAAATAAAAGCTAGCAGCTATCTACTTTTAATTATTTTTGTAATAAGTCGGCAACAACTACAAATTTAAGAGAAAAATAAGCATTTTTTTTATTGGTGGGTCTTAGATTATTGGAGTTGTTGTGCAATCCCATTTGTCTTTGGGCCACATTTTATGTAAAGCAGACAAAATTTAACCAGATGCAAATTATTGCTTCATCAAATTAATGAAGAATATACCCTTCTTATTAATTGAATATTAATATTTATCTTTAGCCGGTCAAAAAGGGTTATCCATAAAAATACAAAAATAGACCAAAAGTATGAAATATAATGATATGGTAATTAGTGGTTTATCGAAATAGGACTATACCGGATAAAAAAAGAGAAGTATTAGACAACTATTTAATCATATTCATTTCAGTATATCAGATATCTCATCACATTCAAAATGCAAGCCTTTCTGTTTTATATTAACACATCGAAACGTAATACGAATAATAAGAGGCTTTCTTCTTTCGACGCCTTGTAAAATGATGCACTCACCTCCTTGTCGAGCGAGGTCTATGCATCATGCGCGACATTGTCGTTGGATCTACTTGTTTCGTGTATTGACTTTTTTAAGTTTAAGGCCATGTGAGGGAATGCTGGCCTGGGGCCCTACCGGCCCGGAACCCTTCGGTGCCGCTGGCTTTTTGTGTCAAGTGGTAACGAGGTTAAGTCCAAAAATTTACAACACAAATTATCATCGATGATCATTAAATACTTTCTTGTATGCACTAATTCCACAAGTTCAAGGAGCATTGAAATTGTCCTTTTTATGATGAGAACTGAAAAAAGAGATTCAATGTTTATCAACCAAACAATCATAATCTGTGCTTTCATGATAGAATCAAACAACTGGGGTTAATAGTGGTTTGTTCAGAAAGTGAGCTTCCAAGTTCCCAATAACAAGGTCAGCCATGGCATTGCGGGTTTCTACAGTTCCGCTTCCCACATGAGGCAACAGGACAACATTGTCAAGACCAAACAGCTGCTCTGGTACTTCAGGTTCCTTTTCAAACACATCAAGTCCAGCACCACCCAATCGACCCTCCACGAGAGCAGAAACCAGTTCGGGTTCGTCCACATGAGGGCCTCTACCAATGTTGATGAGAACTCCCTTTGGACCCAATGCATTAATTACTTCTCGGTTGACAATATGACGTGTTTCAGGAGTCAATGCACATGCAACGACAAGGATGTCACAGTTAGATGCCAAGTCGACAAGACTTGAGTGGTATTTGTAATTTGTTCTTGGTTTCTCAGATCTTGAGTAGTAACTGATAGGGCAGTCGAATGCCTCTGCTCTTTTTGCAACTGCCAATCCAATTCTGCCTAATCCTATGATACCAACTCTTTTGCCACTAAACTGCAAAAGAAGATGAAAAAGACGAGGGCATGAGAGAAGAAGAAAGAAGAGCGCTGAAACAGATTTCACCAGGCAAAGAATTTAGCATAACGTGCGTGTTTGGTACACAATATAACTAGCATATTGAACAAGATTTTAGCTTCTTCACAAGTATTGCCTAATCCACTTTACACAAACACGCCAAATGCGTCCTTAATTGGACGGGAGTTTTAATTTCTGAAATGCAAGATATTTTTACTTAAGAATTAAGAACTTTCGCCTTACGTACCAATACTTCCTAAATCTTCACAGTAAACAATAGATATCAATAACACTTCACCATGCAACTAATCATCCACTCAGTTGCTTTCATGGATAAGATGAAAGGTTATGGACCACAAAATGATTTTAGAGCACCAATATGCTTTTGAATGGCTAAATGGCTCATTCTACTAACTTTGAACTAACTTCATTATAAGATTTAAAGGGAAGTAACGTGGTAAAAATTTCTTAAATCGTCAAAAGCTGCTAGTAAACCATGAAGCCTATTAGAACATATTTGCATCATGGCCCAAAAAAATGCAGCTCAACTGTAATTATAAAATTTCATTCGAAAGCTATTCTCATAATTACACATAAGTCGCACAATAAATAGCTTTGTGGATAGTGTCAGAACTTAATAAAATTTAATTTTATACGAACTTTTGATAGATGTGGCGACGTTTCAAGCCTAGTGCAAAAAACAAAAAAAAAGATAGCCTAGGCTATTCGAATTGGACGCTCCAAAGTTGAACAACTAAGCCATGCTCAACAAATAGTTGGTGAAAAAATAAATGAAGAAGAGTAAACAACCTCCACGCCCGACAAATTTTATGTACAAACATAAAGCGTCCAACTTTATGTACTGATTATGAACGACATACTTTGATCATGTCACGAATTGTGTCTCGCTATACCCTAACCATCGAGTATACAATTTGTGACATCCTATATGAACCTTAGATAATTGTTTCAAATTATAACACGTGAATAATTGAGCGTTAATTCATACCGTCGTTCTACAAAATACTACTCAAAAGGGCATCTAACTAACACTCAAATTAGCAGACCCTCATGCGAACAATAGATACCAATACCACATGTAAAATTCCATTGAACAACATCTGGAGACAAGGAGTTGTGATTTTCCAATATGGGTTAGAAATGATTCCCTAGGTATTTGAATACTCAGAGATAAACTTGGGGCACTGATTCGGAATTGATGACAAGAAATAATTCGATCCAATTTTATTGGAACCATTTCAAGTTCTACCAACAGAGTTTCAATTTTCACCAATTATATGCACCCAAAACAGCCTTCAATCCAAATTTATTGGGATCATATCTAGTTCTGCCGACAAAGTTTCAATTTTCACCAATTATATCCACCCAAAACAGCCTTCTACATAAATACTCGGAAGATCAAACAAAAGTATGCATAATTCATCAAAACCAAGAAAAATAGAAACTACAAAAAATGGGGGAAAATAAGTCCGAACCTTAGTAGCCAGCTTGAAGTCGCCCATTTTCCACAACCCTTTCCTCACATATTTATCACACTCGCAAATCCTTCTCAGAACCGCCAGCATCAAACCGATTGCCAAATCGGCCACATCCTCAGTCAATACATCGGGAGTGTTGGTAACTCTAATACCCTTTTCCTTACATTTGTTCAAATCAATCTTATCAAGGCCCACGCTAAAACTCGACACGATTTCAAGTTTGGGCAAGGCATCGATCAGCTCAGCGTCGGCACCGGCCGTCGCATTCCCCACCACTGCTCGGATTGACTCGGCGTGGGTTTTCAAGAATTCTTGTCTGGATGGCTGGACCCAGAATCTGAAGAGCCTAAAACGCTTGTCGAGCTCTTGTTCTAAGTAAAGGGACATTGGGCATGCCATTAAAACTCCGATGGAGGCGTCCATTTTTTCCGGTGGAGGAAGTTGGAGATGGTGGGAGGAGGAATTATTTGGTAGAGAAATTAGGTAGAGAATCTGCGGTTATTATGGCAAAGAAGGCGTGACCGCGACTTGCATACTGGTAAAAGTTTTTTTTTTTTCCTATTTTTATTTTAAAATAATATAATTACTTATTTTAAAAATAATTTTTCACTTTTACTATCAAAATAATTGATATATTTTTTTTTTTTAATTTTGATCCATGAAAAGATATATTTTGATTAGCTAAACATGCTCTAAAGTGTCCAATGTACTCTTAACAACTTGCGCAGCCCAAATATGGGCGGAGCATGCATAACTCTTCTAATCAATCTAAGCACGTTAAACATTTTCACTTAAAAATCGTTAAAGATTTAATCACTTCACCCAACAATAATTTTAGCAAACTAATCATAAATTGTTTTCCGTGACAAAGATACTTGTCAACACATTAACTAAAATGTGACATTAGTTTATGTCCCAAAAGTTGGCTCAAACCCATAAACCTTAGATATAAAAAATGAACAAAAAAAAAAAAAAAAGAACAAACTAAATATCCCTTCGGGGGTGGTCGAGTTGGTGGAGCAGGTGAACGCGGAGACCAAAGGTCACGAGTTCGAATCCACTGTCAACACTTTATCGGTCGAGCCGTCGCACCGGGCTTGCTTAGTGCTGTTTATCTCTTCTGTGTGGTTTGCAGGCTACTGCACATGGAGCGAGGTTTACTAAGTGCGCACTCACGAGTAGCGGATATGGATTCCTACGTCAACAAAAAAAAAAGAACAAACTAATAATTTATAATTGATTATATGAATTTTTATTTCCTTATTCAATTTGATTTTTCACTAGATCTTCTCTAATATTCAATATAATTATATTCTTTATTGGTTGGAAAAGAAAAAAAAAATCTTAAAATGTCTCCAAGACTGATTGGATGAAAGAAATGGAGTAATTTGTGCACTATTTATATTTTTCGCATCCACTAGAGATAAATAAATGTGAATCGTGGTGAAGAGCTTATTAACCACTTTATCCCAAAGTTTAAAGTACATTAAAAGCACAATTTTTATTTATTTATATTTAATTATGGACGGAGCTTGATAATAATTAGGAAACAAAGCTTTTCAATTTTCTTACATGTGGAGAATCGAGGAACATGACTTTTCAATTTTCTTACATGTGGAGAACTAAGAATCGGACAGAACAGAAAAAAATTTAGAAAATCTATAAAGATAAACATAACTTCTTCATTTTGTCAATTCATTTCTGACCTGTCTTGTTTATTGATTCTCATACATACATCCCATTTTCCCCCATTCACAATCCAAGAAACTAAGGCAATTTTTACACCAATCTCATTTGTTTTTCCTTCTGCAAAAGAATTATTTGGTTTTCCTTTTCTCCATTTCCATCACATTCTTGAAGGAAAATCATCTTTCTTCGATCATTGACGAGTTTTAAATTCTTTCCTAGATACCACATTCATTAGAGAGATATACGACCTCTGTCTATGTTGCGTAACCCTTTAGATCTTTCGAGGAACATTTTCTTTGAATCGGAAAATGGTTCGATCATTTGAGGAAGAAAAATAATTCTGTTATTATGTAAAATAAAGAATTCTTGCATCATCAAATTTCCTTTATATGATCAGAAAATGGATCAACAAAAACTTGGGTGGCCTCTTAACCGTTTGGAAAGTACCAAGTTGCATTTCTCCAATGATGGAAATGCACCGAATCCTCGTACGATAGATAGACAACATTCAGGCAAGACTTTCTTTTCTTATGTATATTTCTTCTTACTTATTAATTATTGGCTGCACGAACTTGGCGAAAATGTTATAAAATGCCATTCACGATTCATTTTTCTTTGGTTTTTATTTATACGACAAGAAAACGAGTATTAGAAATCTTTTAATAAGATTTGACTTTTAATAAGATTTGACAAAATTTTACGTTGACTGTCAACCACCGTAACCTCATTTTTCACCCAAGTTTGGAGCCGGCTATGAAAATCATAGGCGGATTGAAGAACAATAAACCATTTTTACGTCTTTCGACAGGATATATTTGAAACACAAACAAATTATTCCCGTTTGATCGAAAATTTTGGTTATACACAATAGAAATTGTATCTGATTATTAATTTGAATTACCTTTATGTTGGCTATATTTTAGATATGGAGCAAATGAAGGAAAAGTTTGCAAAGTTGCTTCTTGGTGAGGATATGTCTGGTGGGGGAAAGGGTGTTTCATCAGCCTTGGCATTGTCAAATGCTATTACAAACTTAGCAGGTATCTGATTTTTCATTTCTAACACAATATAGTATGTGTCGTTGAGTCAAATCTTCGTGTCTAAAGGTCTACGTTCAGTTAAAATTCATTTTTCATCAAAAGCACGAGATATTTAATTTTTCATAAACATGTAGCAAAAAATCTGGAATACATGATTTTTGTCACCTTGATGTCATGTTTATTAAAACTAATTCATCGAAAAGTTTAAACTCGTATAAAAATATTTGGTCCCTGTTTGGCCCTATTTTCTTAAATTCATTTTTCTCAAACTCATTTTCAGTCATAGAACCGACAACTTTTATCAAAATCTACTAAGAAATTGATATTATCTAAACCGAGTAAGGGCATAATTTTCAGTACGCCTCCTCAAGTTAAAAGCCTGAAATGTGCATATTTTTATCATAAAAAATAGTGGCGATGGATTAAATCAAGATTTTTCGCCTACTTCAAAAGTTTAAATTGTTACAAAGGGAGAATTTTATCTTCAATGTGTTCAATGATCTGACAACAAAAACTTTCTTTGGCTCCCTTTATCCAGCTTCTACATTTGGAGAACAAAAGAAATTAGAGCCCATGGCACCAGAGACCAAAGGAAGATGGAGAAAGGAGATTGATTGGCTCCTAACTGTCACAGATCATATTGTTGAATTTGTTCCTTCTAAGCAAGTCTCAAAAGATGGAATATATATGGATGTAAGTTAATTTCTTATTACATTTGGCTCTAGCATTTTTGGATGTTCGAGTATAAGGTTTAAAACGTTGTTAGTCACCAAACTTATAACGTTGTTTCACTTTGATACCAAACCCTTCTTTTTCTCAAGTTAGTCGCCAAACTTTAATGTTTGTTTCAATAGCGTAAATTGAACAATGAAAGTTCAGCGCTATTTGAACTTTTCAATGCTGCGAAAAAGAATTCATATATTCGACCCCAAATTCAAAGGGACCATATGTTTCATCAATCTTTATATATTAACAAGAGCAAGAGTTTCATTCTCTACCAGATTATGACAACAAGGCAAAGATCTGATCTTCACATTAACATCCCTGGCCTACGCAAGCTCGACGCAATGCTCCTTGTAAGTGCGCATATCTCCTTGTTCTAGATTAATTTGTGACTTTCATTGCATGTTTAGTACATAGTATTGGAAATGATGAAACCCTGTTGAGGAACATATCCTTTAAAAGTGTTCGAGAATAATAATTTATACTTCATCGCGCTTATGTAAACAGGAGTGCCTGGAAAACTTCAAAGAACAAAGTGAGTTTTACTACACAAAATCAAAAGATGATGATACAAGGAATGATGATAAATGGTGGATTCCTACTCCTAAGGTTCCCCCAAATGGCTTGTCTGATGCTACAAGAAAATGGATGCAGAAGCAGAAGGATTCTGTAAACCAAGTGCTTAAAGCAGCTATGGCTATAAATGCACAAGTACTGTCAGAAATGGAAATTCCAGAAAGCTACATAGAGTCACTTCCCAAGGTACGACGAACCTCGAAAAGTATCCAGCCTTTTTTTTTTTTTTTTTTGTGGGGGTCAAAATAAAGATTGTTTATTGACCTTTCAGCAAAATTTCATGTTAGTTCATTCCATATAACATCTAACAATTTAAGCATCCTGCCCATGTTCATTAGTTTGACTTACTGAAATGTTGACATGAAAACCTAATTGGCAAACAATTGGACTCACATGTCACCTTTTTCCGTTAGTCAAACTAATAAAATGTACAGTCACTACTAAATTGTAACTAAATTCAAGTTCAGAGACCAACTTGGAAAAAATGAGTTTTAAGTGACCATAAAATTTCGCTTCACCCATCCTTTTTTTTTTTGTTTGAAACAAAAAAAAAAAAAATTTTGGTAGCTTGACTGATGTTTTTATGGATAGAACGGGAGAGCAAGTCTCGGAGACTCAATTTACAAGAGCGTTACGGACGATTACTTCGATCCCGACTATTTTCTGTCCACTGTGGACTTGTCATCGGAACATAAAATTCTTGACCTCAAAAATAGGATCGAGGCATCCGTGGTTATATGGAAACGGAAAATGAATGCTAAAGACAGCAAGTCTTCGTGGAGTTCGGGTGTGAGTTTGGAGAAGAGAGAAATTTTGGAAGAAAGAGCAGAGACTATTTTGCTTCTTCTTAAGCACAGGTTCCCTGGACTCCCTCAGTCAAGTTTAGACATCAACAAAATCCAATACAACAGAGTAAGAAATGCTTATTTAAACCTTGAACTTGCTCTTTTTAAGCATCATTTGAGTTTTCTTTTTCAATTTCCTTGCCGTGTTAGACTATGTGGAACTTAATCATATTGTACGCTAATCCCGTGGACTAAGAACCGACCAAATATTCCTACATATGCATATGATTTTTAGGGAGTCTTTATTTTTGTGTGAGAGCTTTGCTCGTTTTCTGCTTCTTTTCGGATCGCAGAACTAGGGATTAGTGCCTAATCCGTAACAATATAAAAATTGTTTGCAAAAATTTATTTCGATTAAGTCACAAGAATTACTACGTTGATGTTTTATTTGGTCTTTTCAGGATGTGGGACAAGCTATTTTGGAAAGCTATTCAAGAATAATAGAAAGCTTGGCGTATACTGTCTTGTCAAGAATCGAAGATGTTACATATGCTGATAATCTTGCTCGGAATCAATCAAATGGGGAGAAAAACACTAAACTTGCATGTGCTAAAGAAGAACTCGAGAAACAAAACTCAACAGAGACACCAACTTCGATGACATTGTTGGATTTTATGGGTTGGAGTTTAGATCGAGGTGACGCTGATGCAAAGAATGATTTTAAGGATGATGTTTACAAAGAGGTCAATGTGCTCCTGAGGAAACCAGCTAACGTCGTGACAAACAAGAAAATATCCTACATAGAGAGGCTAGAGAACTTAGGGGGAGCGAGAAGTCCAACAGCGCGCCATTAAATAATTCCTTAACCGGAAAATTAGTGCATGTTTGGTACACAAAACTCGATGAGAAAGTTTTAACTCGTTTTCTTCTTCAGTTTTATCCGGTTCAATCCTTCCAGATGAACATGCTCCAAATTGGTTGAACCATAGAGGATTATATATCAGATTATTGCTCTCCTCCTGTAAATAGAGAGAATTGGTAGGGTATCACTTCTGAAGTCCCTTAGTAGTAGAAGTCATATCGATTCTGTACTGGATTATTATTTAGACTTTTTTTCTCTTCTGAAAAATGATACTAGCTCATTATACTAGAAATGTTGTTTTCTGTTGTCTGTTGCAACATATTTACCTATGCCGCTATTACATATATGATAGAGGCCTAACCTAGCCTTGCTGGATTACACCTCTAAGGTCTATGTGGAGCCAAATTATCATATTCATTTGCCCTCTCGACTATGAATAAACCTAGTTGCGATTAATGCATCTTCACAAATTTGAAGCATGATATTCACATAAAGCAAAATTTGAAACGGGATCTTATTGCGTGTAGCTATTTGAAACTAGCGTTCAAAGCCTCAGTCACTCAAGTCGAAGTGTGTGATAATACAAATCCCAAATCCCTTCCTCTCTATCTCCACAACGCGAGTTTTCCAGTTCACAATGTTGCGGATTTAGATAACGACATTAGCTTAATGTTAATCACTTATGTGCTAAAGAATTAAGGCCCAGAAGGAAATAAAAGTATATTCAAAATATCCTACAAACGTGTACATAAATATATGTCATAGTCGTGTACAATCTATCTGAACAAACATGTCGATGTTAAATGACAATAAATCAAACGCATTTTCTTCTCATGCACGATGATGTAGTTATCCAAAAGCTGTAGCTCATAGCTGAAGTAGAATCGACCCTATATTACCCATAATAAGGTCGGGAATCGACCCCGTTTCAAGAATACTCCTATTTTAACCAATTGGTTGGGGAATAAATAAATAGATTAGTGACTTAAGTTGCAACAATATGTATGGATTGAGGAATAGTAGTGCACTTTTCCACAGAAGAAGAGACGCAAAAACTTATTCATCTTCTCCTCTTATCCAAAACCCTCCCTTCAAACAAAAATGTCTCTGACCTCTCCCCCAATTCTCCAATTCAAATCCCTCTCCCTCTCAACCCCATTTCTCCATGGTGGCGCCTTGTCTGTCTTCCGCCTCCCAAAGACCCTTTCCACCGCCATCCCTCCTCCGCCACCGCCTACTCCTACATTCCTCCCTGTTATCAGAGCAATGAAATCCATGCAAGGCAGGGTTACTTGTTCCTCCCACGATAAGACCGTGACTGTGCAAGTTGTATGCCTTGCTCCACACCCAAAGTACAAGCGCCGTGTTAGGATGAAGAAGAAGTACCAAGCTCACGATCCATCGAACAAGTTCAGTGTTGGGGATGTTGTTCAGCTTGAAAAAAACAGGCCCATTAGCAAGCTCAAGACTTTCTTGGCTGTCCCGGTTCCCAGTCGAGGTGGGCCGAAGGCAAAAGACTCCGAATCGCAGGAGTTGTGGCTTCCACTGGAGTCTCAACAGCCTGAGAGTTGAAGAAAAATGAGGAACTTGGTGTTTAATCGTAAGTGGAATCTTTATTTTTGAGTTTTTAATCTATTTATTGTAATGAATGTTATAATGAAGATATTTTTGTCAATGTAATGTAATGATGGTTTTATGTTTCAGTTTTAATCTTTTCATGGAATCTGTTTGTTTATTGAATTGTTGAATTTTAGGCTAACAATGTGTTTGCAGAAATTGCAAATAGAGAAGCATTTAGTTCAATTGTTGATGTAATGGAGTAGAATAAGTAGATACTCCTCTTATGTACTTAATGCTATTTTTATTGTTTATTAGAGGAGTTGGTTACACAGTTCTATGATTGTCAATCATGACTTGTGGAAGTAGTATCCAACAAAATATACTGAAAATTTTCGGAACAAGTCGGGCGAAAGCTCGACCAACAGAAATGGAGGTGGTTGCTGATTGTACTCTGATGCTTAATTAGAGATTATTGGGTATTTGTTCCATCCTAAAAGGATCGACCTTGTCTCGAGAGAAGTAGCCAAGTGCTTATACATTTATTAGTCAGTGAGGGGTCTTAACATGTCCTGCAAGACATCAATCTTGAATTCCGATTACTTTTTATAATTTGATTATTGTTTTTATCTTTGATCGATGTGTGATTTAACCGTAATAAAGATGAAGCTATTGAAGAATTCTTTGAGGAGTATCAACAGACAGCGAAAACAATAACATAATGTCTTCTATCTTGCATCTTTTATTCTGCGTAAAAGTTTCTTCGGTATGCAAGGTGAGTTACCAAACTAGAACATACCTTAGGCAACTAACTTTTGCTTGCGTAAATTGGCTTTCTTGGCTGCCAAGCTGATATTGCCCTCGCAATGAGGTGGCCTTCTTGGCTCCCAAGCTGAGTTGGTTTTTACATCAATGTGGCCAACACTTTGACTTCCCAGTTTCAAAGGATCGTGAGCTCAGCTCATTTTTGCCTCCGGCTGGAAAGTACGCACTGGGGCATTACCTATCACCAGTTGCCTCTCTTTGATTTCCTATCTTTGTAGGGTTTCGAGTTCGATTCACTTGTATGGCTTAATTCGGTTATGATTACAAAATTATATACTGTCTACGAATTAAAAAGCCATATCGTTTTCTGAGCATAACGGCTTGGTTTTTCTTGCCCCTGCTACTTTAGTAGCAGATAGTAATATAAGTTCGGGTGAACAAAAATATGAATTTCTATTTTAAGCTAGTTAAAGAGTTGCAGTGTTCATCTGTTACCTTGTTTCTTTGTTTAAAAACAATATATACTTTTTACATCACAAATGCATTATATCTGCGCATTGCTCCTTTTCTGCTCTGAACCATTTGGCAATCTATCACCCCTTGCTTCTTCTCATTCTCCTATTTAGAATTGTTATTTTTGTACACGATTGTACTCGCTCATTGATTAATCGCCTCTGACTTTCGTAATAGTTTGCTATACTTGTTTGTACGGAAGATGTTTGTGATAATGCTTCACATACAGCAAGAAGTTAATAATGATATTCATTATATTGTCTAGTCTTGTCGACCAGTATTGCCTACTACAAATCGGGGACATGTACACCTATATACTTCCTAAACGGGTATTCATGGAATAGTCTTCTGGTTCAAAATAACAATACAATGGTCACAAATCTTAGTTGATGAAAAAATAGTCATCATTCTTCACACTGCATGATTCTCTTTATGTTCTGCAATGTGCATGATATAAGGGTGTTAACTGAATCTATGGATTCCATAGAAAGCTTTGCTGTTAGAGAATTGCTAGCTAGGATTTGAAATGCAATAGTCAGCAAGGATCCTCCTTCTGCGCTCTTTTCCTCTGGCCTAGAAGTGATAACCGAAGATCGAGATTCTATCCCATCGGGAAGAATCGAAAACCCTGAAGATAAAACAGCAATGTTGCTGGAATCACAACCCGTTATCACGGATTGCATGCCGTTTACGTCCACGGGTGCATAGATGACCATGGATTCGTATGCATTCGTGCAGCTATCTTGGAGTATCCACATATTCTGGTCTTTCGTCTTCATTGCCTGAATTCATGACATAAAAACTCAAATTAAGACAATGATTGTATATTAAGGTTTGTGTTACTATGTTTTTCTAGGAGTAGACTGGACTCACTTGGATAGTAACTGCATTTCCTTTATCCTGCCCTTTAGCCAAGTTTCCAATGCATTGCACTGGACTTCCATTTGACATAATGTCCCACTAAAATTTATACAAAGGAATTCAAAAAAACCTCAATTAGATGTGAATGACGAAAAATGTGACATGACAATCTAATTATTTGCGAGCTAGGCTACCAAGTCAGCATTTCAGCTAGTCAAACTAATGAATATGGATTGAATGACATTAATTCCAATTGCACATATATAACTACTACTCGTTACTATCCACATATTTCGTAAAATCCATTATTATTCATCTTTATAAGTTTCCCAAATAGTGACTAACATCGAAGGAACGGGAACTTAGCCACTATTTGGTATGAATAAAAATTAGATTTTTTGTAGATTTTGATATAAGTTGATGAAAATGTGTGGTTGAAAAGTTGTGGGACTCGTGAAGTATGTGATTGAAATTAATTGTTTATTTTGATTTAAATTAAAATATAGATTTTAATTCTTACCAAACAAAAGCTTAAGGTGAACATACAAACCTCATTACGGTGGTTTTCATCTCGTAAGAAGTCGAACAAGATGTGGTCAGAGATGGGCAACCATACGGACGAAACTGCACACAAGATCACCCCAAGAGGTTCTCCTGGATCGTTTATATTTTTCCTAGAAGCCACTCTTATGTCATCGCCAGTTTTACTGGGTATCTTGCTCCATGTATTGTAGCTAGATGCACCAACTGCTCGACAGAAACTCCAAGTCATTCTTTGTGCCAATTTTAATATACTTTTCCTTCCCGCAGTTGTGGCAATTCCTGTAAAGTTTCATACATAAAATTCTGTCAACATTGGACAAATCTGAACGTAAAAAAACAGTGGACTATAAGATTATTACCACTTGAATCCTTTATGGGAACGTTTGTTGCCATGAAGAACACAAGTCTCTCGCATTGTTGTTGCAGTGTTGCAATCCAGTGCTTTGCACCAAATGCCAGACCACTGTTAACTATTGTGCGATAATGGGAATGAACGGTGGTTTTCTGGCACTCCAGGTGTTCGACCCAAGTCACCTGAAAACACCCATGGAAGAGTAAGCAATCTATATACCTGCATGTTGTAAGATTTATTTTTTTATTATTATTTTTTTTTACGAGTGTATGTTGGGTATTCTATACTTGTATCGGGTCACCTTAATATTCCTACTATATATAAGGTAGGTGCATGAGAGGAGAGAGAAAACTTGTACTCTTTTATGCGACGATAAGCGAACATAACTCTGAAACAGAGAGTGAATCTTGTTTGTTTCTAAATTAATTCAGTTTATTATGACTCTCGTAAGAAAGGACTAGCGCTTAAGCAGCAAAACGTTCAATAATAGATAGAATGATGATGCTCTAATTATAAGCAATGATGCAGAAACACTGAAAGCAATATCTGAAGTACAACCTTACAATGGCCATTTGATGTATCTTGTATGATGCAACCAGAAGGGTGTTTCCTGCATTTTGCCAGAGACGCATCGATATTATCTTCAATTTTGTCGATCGAGACGTCGATAATTGCCCACTGATCGGCACTTAGTTGTTTGCAGCATCTGACAAAATACACTTCTCTGGTAGCCACCACTGGAGTCAGCATTTGCAATTCTGCAAACATCTAAACAAAACAGAAACTTGAAATGTTATAATATACCCCATTATTGTAAGAATCTGTCAAGGAACAAAACTTTTATGAAACTTGATCTACAATGTCTGTTTTAAGGAGGATTCTTAAAATTTACGAAAAAAGAAAACCAAATCAGAGACAATCAACATAAAAATGGCCCAAAAAAATCTTACCAACTGAACTGCACCATCACGGTTAACACCTTCACCATTGCTGATAACATATAATGTAGCTGCCTTTGAGATCAAGCAAGGAAACAATTCTTTCCATTGATTCTACAGGGAAAAAAAGAAAGAAAGATCACATTCATGAGTTCATTCACATTCGCCATGAACTGTGTGAAGCCTAATGCCTAATCGTACTGTTCAATTATATTCTCGACCGTAGAATGTACATGATATAATTGGATATTAGGTAGTCTATATATGTATTAGGCCACACCAATATTCCAACCGTACATTCTTTTCTATGGAAAAAATAAATAAATAAATAAAATCTTGGGATCCTTTGTACAAAGAGATCATAAATCTTACCACATCCATAAAGCTCTGTATTAACCTTGGGAGGTCTACAAAGATAATTCCAGTTTCTTTTGAGGCCTCAATACATGTTTTAGGCTGCCCGTTGCTGGAATTTTCAGTAGGGAATTCTTTCATATATGCATCATAATTAAGTATTTCCCGACCCGTTTCATAGCTGCGGATCCACAGTGGTTCACTGGAAGTAGCCATCTTCTTGAGCTCGTCCTTCGCCTTTTCTACAGTGTCCATTATCCGTGACGTTTCAAGTCCGAAAATGCTAGTGGAAAAATCTAATGAGCTTCGAATTCCTTGTTCATTTCCAGATGAGCACGAGCTGTTTGGTGATGCTCTCGGATTGCATTTCCCAATAGCAGTTCTAAGTTTTTCGAGCTGCAAGTATTCTTGATATAAGAACATGTGCATTTTATGTATGTTAACGAAGATTAATCTTGTTCAGTACTGTTTAATCCATGTACAAAACATGTCAAACCTCTTCTTTTAGTCTGGTATTTTCAATTCTTAGCTGTTGTTCTTCAGTGGCATCCTTGCTAGAGGTAGCAAATCCACAGTTAAGACAACAAGACTTTTTTATGGTCTCCCTTAAAACTTTATTTTCTTCTCGAATTTTTTCCATTTCTGTTTTCAACAAAGAATTTTCATGGCGCTCCTGTATAGCCTGCGTATATATAGTATCTTAAGGTAAAATCTCGCGTCGCCTAAATATGAAACAATATAAAGCTCAAAATGACCAGCCAGGTTTCAAGATTAGTGCTCTCAAATGAGCCACCATCTTGCGATTCGATGTCAGTTGTATACCTTGATTTGTGTTCGGCGATTTTGAAACCAGAATTTGACTTGCCTAGGATGAAGCCCCAACTGCTTGCTCAGGTCTTGCCTTTGCTTCTCATCTGGATGGGGAGACTCTTTAAATAAGCTGCAAAAGGTTATGAAACTGAAGTTTTATACACATTACATTCCAAAAATATAAAATTCATCAGAAGCATTATAAGTACTTTCAATTTCATAGTATGGTCTTAAAGATGTTATATATAAAAAAATTAACCAAGAATATTCAACAGGTTTTAACTAATCATTCTTGATGAACACAGACTTAATCATCACTTTCTGTGTACAATAAATGTGTCTCCCCTACAACATTTCAAGCTTTTAGACGAGGTAGAGTATACAAAAATCAGAGTCAGTTCACGATTCACCCCTTTCTTCTAAATATGGTGCACCTATGAATCTCTTATGCTAATGAGGGGCATGACGGGGTGTTGAGCACAAGTGAATTTTTGGATATGCAGTATTAGACACGACTTGAAAGTATAATAAACATGACTTAAAGCTACTAAATTTACAAAAAAGTTGCAGAAAAACATACGCCTCCATCTCTCTAATTTGCTGAGCAGTGTGTCTATGATATTTCTTTCTCTTCTTCTTTTTATGAGTGTCTTCATCTTCTTCATCACCATGCTCTCCTTCTGCTTCATAATCATCTTCTGAGCGCGATTTCACAGGGCCCGAGTTCTCGCTGCTTATTTCCACCGTTTCTTCTCTCCGGCCACCATAACCACCACTTTCTCTATCTCCCCCATCCATTTCCACCGCAGTAGCCTCCGTAGCTCTGCCATCCCGGAAAATCCCAGCCTAACAAAATCAATTATTAGCAAACATATAAATCGAATATGGCGAAAAATTCAAGGGAAAAAAAAAGCAGATGGGGAAAAAGTACAAGACTGAGAGAGAGAGCTGGCGTAGCAAGAAAATCTTTGGTATGAGAAAATGGAGGATTTGACATGTCTACAACTCCCATGGCAGTTGTGTTTTTTCCTTGAAATATTAATTGGGTATTCCTTGGAGGTAATTATGGTCCTGCGGTTGTGCTCTATGTGTACAAGTGTGTGTCCCTGCATGTGTGTGTATATGTGTGTGAAAGAGAGGGTGGGGTGGGGTCATCCTAATTAAGAGGCATTGAAGAGACCCCAATTAGCAAGTTGTGAGCGCAAGTCGAACCACGGCTTTCTTGTGCGAGTCACTTGTTGATTCACACCAGTTGACTCGTTTGCTCGAATTTGAATTGATTAGTCATAATTAGTAAAATTTGTCATTTCCAACAAAAAAAATGCACAAATTGTGAGCCCTAAAAAATGAGTCAAGCTACACTTTGGTTGAACGAGTCGAATTGCCACAAGCAGAGCCTGACCGTACGCGAGCGGAGACCCCATTTAACACCGCTAGGTGGCTGGTAGAAGTCGATGATGAGATGCGTAGGTGGGGTGGGGTCAATACTTAGAAGCTATTTTTTTTTAACAAAAAAAAAAAGTAAAAAATTAAACCCTTATTTTGTGTAGTTAAAAATCAGATTTTTAGTAAATTTTTATAAAATTTGTTAGTGTAAAGTTAATAAAAATTGTGGAGACCATGAAATGTATGATTAAAATTAAATGTTGACTTTTTTATCAAAATTTTAAGTAACACCAAACATGGGCTAAATATTAAGTAAAACACATCTTCGTAAAGCTAAACATGTGAGGGTTAAATGATGACTTAACATAAATTTGAACAAATCTCATCATTGGGACTGATTGTACAACTATTACGAAAGATTAAGGTCGATTTACTATTTTTCAAAAAGTTGGAGACCAACTGATTACTAGGTCAGTATAGTAGGAGTCAGCAGTGCAATTTTGTTTTAGTTAAAGTTTAGCTTTTACTTTTATGGTCTAACAAAGGACAAATAAGTTTTGATGCATTAATGACAATGTTGACAATGTTGACAAATCCTCAGAACCTGTTAATTAGAAAAGGCCATTTTTCTTAATGGCATGCCTTTCTTCAAGCTTCTGCTCTAATTCCCTTTTACCTGGGAAAGTTTTCAGTAGACAGTCCTATATATATATATATATATTCGTAGTATGATCGATTATTTAAATCTTGGTATATCGAATATCGAACTACTTAAATTACAATACATTCGCATTCGAGTGGATTTTACTACCCACTTGCTTCTCTCTTAGCACCTCGGATATTGAGAGGTTGTGATTTGAGTGGTTTGAAATTTGAAGTGTCGTGATTTAAATGATGAGCCCTCCCACTTGTGTGTATAAGATCGTCATATTAATTTTTTTCTTTATTTATCTAAATATAATTTTGTATTGTTGAAAATTTGGAATGTCTATTAAAAAGTATATAGATGTTCGATATACAACTAATTGAATATCATATAAGAAGACTAATTGGTAATCGAGATATCATTACATGAGTATGTTTTTCAGTCTTGTAATACCTTGAATTGGCATATATGAGAACAATATGGTATATCTTTTGATGGAAGTTTTGAACAATAAAAAAAACTTAGGGGTTGTTCTCTTTGTGTTTCAGTTTTTTGCTTTGTGTTTTGAGTTCATTTTGAATTTTATGTTTTGAGTGTCTATTTTGAGATTGTTGAAAATGTGTTTTTTTTAATTTTAAAAAATTGTTCTGAAAACACCCAAAACTCGTTTTGAAAATTTTGACTTGATTATGACTGAAAACACCCAATTAACTTTTATGTTGTGAGTTTTGAATTTATTTTAAGTTTCATGTTTTGAGTGTCCATTTTGAGATCGTTGAAAATGTGTTCTTTTTTTACATTTTGAAAAATTATTTTGAAAACACCCAAAACGCGTTTTGAAAATTTTGATTTAATTATAACTGAAAACACTCAAAACTACAAATTTGTTGTTTTGAGTTTTCTTTGTAAATTTTTAACTTATTTTCAAAAATGCATTTTCGAAAATGGGAAAGAGAACGCCTTTTCACTATTTTGAAAAATCGAAAACAGAAAACAGCATGAAAATGATAAAGAGAACAGGGCCTTAAGATTTCTATTATGAGACTTGGGTACACCCAAGATAAAAAGGTTACGAATCTAAATGGTGAATAGTAGAAATTTTAAGTAGAACACTTAATTTTTCTACGATTAAATTAAAATGTAAATTTTAACCCTTATCAAATAGACACTTAGTAACAGGTTAATCTCCAACATTTTAACCATGTTTGGTGTAGCTTAAAAAGTTGATATAAATTTAAGATAAAATAATAATTAATTTTAACAACACATTTTTATGGGGATCCACAACTTTTCATCACAATTTTGATTAATTTTTATCAAAATTTACTAAAAATATAATTTTCACTACACCAAACAAGGACTAAATGTATCACATCGATTATCAATTTTTCAGTATAGTTAAGTAATCCTTCTTCAACTAGAGAAACTGTCAAAATTTGTGTCAAATGATTATATGATCTTTTCGAGCCCCTTTTTTTTTTCCATTTTTGCATGTCTAATTTTCACGAGGTTGTGCGTTGCTTTACAATTTGGATTGGTGTCTTCATGCAGGGACGAATCCAGAACCGGATCACAAGCCGGACTAATACGTAAAAAAAAATTACACACGCTTTTTTCACATAATTTTTTTTTTCTAACTACCAAAAAATCAGTGGGTGGAGACTGGATGTCTTCATGTTTTTATGAGTGTCACATGACAACATGACGAAGTTTGAACTATAATGGAAGGATAACAACCAACCTTTTACTGAAATAATAGATTGAGGACTTAGCAATTATCCATTGATTTAGATAAGCACTAAACTTGAACTTATTTCATAAATAGTTGGAAAAAATAAAATACATGTGACAAAATGAATATGTGGTTGCTTTAGCGTCTCAGTGCGTCTGTGTGCCATTTAAAAGATTACAAACAAATGTGGAGCCATTATAAATTTGGCGTGTTATGGACCATTTTGGCACGATAATTTGATTGTAGTCCATTTGATTCGATATGATAATTGATCAATTTTATTTTATATCTTTTTCGCTTTAATTATGATTAATACTGTTTAGTTTGTCATATCTTTTTGTGGGTATTGTGTCCAAAAATTGATTATTCAATTCGTACTCATTTCTTCCGCAACAGGGGATGTAGAGTACTTGTTTCGACTTCATATAGCGCATGTATAATTAAAGACAAGAGATTTAAGAATGCCTCGTTTCTATAATATTGTAGAGGGTAAAGGTTTTATTTATATTTGTCGAAGGTCCCACATGACAAAGATTTATCTAGACGAATAGAATTTTATTTGAATTGTTTAGGTATTACAAGTATAGATGTAGAGTTTTCTTAAAAAATAAAAAAAAAAGGTATAAATATAGATTTATTAATGTAGATTCGGAGAGAAAGAACCATTCCGTGCCTCACCATGTACGTGTAGGATTAGAGGGAGGTAGCTAATAAATCAATTGTTTGCCGTCTAAATCAACACGCAAGTTGAGCACTTGAAAAACGTTTGTAAATAATATTAAATAATTTTTATTATACTTTTGTAAATTAATAAAGTATTGGAAAGTGATTATAAATAATTTTAATTCTAAATAGATAAAAATGAGTGCTGAATAATCGTACATTAGTTGTGAATTTTGCAAAATCTATGAATGAAAAGTAATTTGAATATTTATAAACAGTTTATAAAACACGAGGCAAACACGTGCTAAATATAGTTTTCAATTTTTTTAATCTAATAGTGAAATGTAAATATCGTATGGCATGAACCTAAACATAATAAAGTAGAAATTTGTCATTGAAATAAAGAAGCAATCATAACTTTTAAATTATCCTTTACAAAAGATGCGAATTTTGTAATTGGCATAGAATACGCGAGTTCTACCATCAAACCCGACCACGACCAATGAAGAAGAAAATCTCATCGATTCTCTGAATTTGGGAAAACCCTCCATCCCCATTCTCCTCCGTCCCTCGCCTTCACATGAATTGAGAGATCACGTGGTGAGTCTATAACTTTCAAAAGGAGTACATTCGAAAGTAACTTGTTGTTTTTAGGCATGTACTATAATAAATGATAAGTTGTGGCCCTAGATTTTTGAATTACATTTGAAAATTCAACATAGGGGGATTGGACAGAATCCAACTGTCTAAAAAGAAAGTGGTCCCCGGGGGGGCGGGGGGGCAGGGGGGGGGGGGGGTTCTCCCAAGATTTTTTGAGTTTTTCTTTTTTTGCATACTAAGGTACTCATGATATCACCATTGCGGAGTTTATCATCACTATTCCAACACGATAACAAGAACCTTGACGAACGAAGAACCTAGCACCGAAAATGCAAAGTAAAAGACTAAAAAAAATGCATTATTTAATTCATTTCTTGTAACTATTTGTAACTCGTTCTTTTCAATTTAAAAGATGCATTGCATAGAATCAGACTAATTCGACCTCTCATAAAATAAATAAATAAATAAAATAAAATTCTAACTCTACCCCTAAATTCATGCATATGCATTAGGGATAAGTTAGGTGATTTTGTACTAGATAAGAATTACTGCCTTGTTCACTAAATTCATGCATGTGCATAAGGTATAAGTTAGGTGATATTTGTACTAGGCAACAATTACTATCTTGTTCGCTCTTTAATTGAATTGAATATTTAATTATTTATCTTCAACTTGGATATTTTTATATATTATTATTCTAATCAAATTTATTGTAATATAAGATTATAACTAATAAATTGTAAAAGAAAAAAAAATGTTTTCCTTCCTCACCCATGTCAAAACATTTAGATTAAGATAAAGACTTTCAAAATAAGAACGTGTTAACCAAAACATGAAGACTTGTCCATTATTGGAAGTTAAAAATGAAAATTTTTAACGAGTGACGAATCATCCACGTACTCGATCACCACCAAAATTTTTATTTTCCTGACTTTTTTTAACGAAATATAATTAGAAGTCTCGTAGGCTTGGCTCGTAGCCTTGTTTTCGAAGGAATATCTATGTCGCAAAGGTTGCTTCTCTATGTTCAATTCGTGTTTTTAAATTATTTACAAACACTCAAATTACTTTTTATCCATACATTTCGTCAATAATTTATGAACACTTTTCCAAACATGTTTTTACATTAAAAAAATGTGGTTGTCTTTTATGCCTTCATTGTATTTATATCTCCTTTGTCTGTATCATTTAATTGTGGGGGCACAATGATTTATGAGTTTGGTCCCAATCGACAATTTTTTCACGTTCAATTTAATATGAGGTTTTTGTTAAAAGTTTGTTGTCACTACTATGAAACAAAAATAATTAGATTCATAGTCATAGGTTTTGTATATCATAAGGAACACGAGACAGTGATACAATAATTAGTGACAGAATTGGACCATCGTGAAAATGATGGAGCTTCGACGCATTTTTATTTTCATCATTTTATTAATTAGTATATCTCATTTTTTTGTGCACAAGTTACATTAAAAAAAAAGTTCATTCAAAAGACATAATACAATTTATTTGTCCGTCATGTTTAGAAAAAATAAATAAATTGAAAAGTGCGATGTAGTATATTCATTTCAAAGTACGCAAAATGAATATTTTACTAAAAATCATCATCGTGGACGGAATATGCTAATTGATGGAAGGTTAAGGACACGAATTCAATGAAAAAAATGGGGTATAATTATTACAAGAGCAAAAGCCGAGGACCTGAATTACAACTAAAATGTGGTGTAACAAATAAAAATTATGATTAGAATATAAATTACTTTGTCCTTTATCTATCTATTTGTGGAATGTCAGTATCGCCCTTGATCGATTGTGTTTCAATAATAAATTACTTTGTCCCTTTTTTTTTTTTTTTTTTTTTNCGATTTTGCTACTTGTACATAATAGATTATATAATATGATGTGGATGAAAAATATTGGATAAAAATGTTGATCGTGTTCTAAATTGGTAAATGATAGAGTGATATGTGGCATTTTGTAATTCATTATATAAATCTTGATATATATTTAGCAAGATCCTAATATTTTTCACAATTATAATGCCAAAAGTGTAAAATATAGTCTACAATGAATTTTTAAGGGTGAATATATTCACACCACATTTTTTTATAAATACATTATATTTTAATTATATTAGAGATATTTAATTTTATTTACTGATATATTTATATTCTTAACTTTAATCTTTTATTAACTAGTAAATATTGTCTTTAATCACGATTTTCATCTAATAATATTGATTGGGTTGTTCTTTTGACGAAAGACTTCTATATTTAGAGATTTAATTTAAGTGCTCTACTCATTTAATGTTAAATTAAAAAAGATTCGAGTCTATATAAAATTGAACTCACTAATCAATTTTTGTACAAGTGCAAATCATTTTTTTTTTTTAGTACATTGAAGCAGGAAGAATAATTTTGTGGGTAAAATGTACAATCTACACTAGATTCGTAGTAATTACTACCTTAGACAAATTGTGGTCCCAACGAAAAAATTTCAAATAAGTCGAGCCTTTTATATCTATGAGTTGTCAAACTCCTAGAAAACGTGTGGTATACAATACATAGTGGTACCAAATAGACTAGTTTGGAGGTAACGAGTTTGCCGACACTTTGTTGATTTTCTTCGATATTGTGCAATTAACTTAACAAATATGTCTTCAAGACATGTTTAAGAGTTTATGTAATCAAATGAACATTCGAATATTATATAAAATATCTCGTTTTATAGTTTTTATAGCAATGTGATGAAGAGTTCCTTTTACACTTTATTTCCTTAATTTTCTCTTTTATTTTTATACTAAAGTGATTCATGGCCTTTTCATTCCATTGTGGAAAGTAATGGAAGAGGAAACCAACTAGTAGTCAATGAACTATGAAGACTTCTTGGTTGCTTTAATATTAAGCCTTTCTCAAGGGTTTCTTGAGAGCTAAGTTTTGGGTCCCACTCCAATAAATCTTAAAGAAAAGCTATAAAGCTAAAAAACCAATTATAAAATTCAACTTTTCGCTTGAATTCTAGACAGATTGAATTACATTTTTTAGCTTTTAAAGTTCTAATATTATATTGGGTATTGAAGTTTGATCTTAGATGATGTATTTTGTTAAAAGTAGTCGTCAAGTTCACATAGATTAACCATTTTTTTCACATTTTAACGATGTGAAATTACCGTTCGACACCATCCCACTTTGAAAGTTTTCAAAACGTAGATTTTGAAAGTTATTTTGACGAAAAACTGGAGATTGATGTTAAAGATTGAAAGTCCAAAAGTCGATGGCATAATCTTGGGGAAGAAATGTCAAAAAGAGACTCGATGAGGGCATTGACAAGCAATTTCTTTCATATCACTCAATGATTAACACAAATTGTTGCTTTAAAATCGGGTCATGCAAAAAAATCAAACTTGGTAGATATTCATTCCCACCTTAATTTGTCTCTTTTATAACTAACACATATACACCCCTACAGAAGGATTCCATGGATTCTTCTTTTATTTTCTGAATAATCCATCACAATAATTGTCCCGTTTTAATAACAACGAAACAAAAATATAATAGGAGTCAGGGCGTCAACTTTTTTTCATATATAAAAAATATTTTTTTCTGATTTTTTTTCTTCTAGTGAAAAAAAAAATGTATCCTCTCCTAATTCTGTCGCTACTAAGAGTTGGAGGGGGCTTAGGCATAGGCCTAACAAAAAAAAAAAAAAAAATTAGATAAAAAATAATCATCATCAAGTTCAAAATTGGAAAATGTTTGACATATTATGTATTAATCTTATTTAGAATGGAAAAAAAAAATGGTACAAGTAACCATATTTGGGCCATTGCAACTTGATTGGGAATTTGGGTTTGGGCTTAATAAGGACTTTGAGCACTGGATATTTACATACCCTGCAAGAATGGGCCTCAATTTGGATTAATTTCGTGTAATAAAATATAAATAAAAATAAATAAAATTGTAAAGTGAACTTAAAATGAGCTCAATTATCCTCTAATTAGTTGTGATGCCTGATGAGCGTATGGGACTCGATGAGTGGCATTTCTCCTCGCTCCTGTCCAGTGAATCATTGAGCTTATGTTTCTTTTTATATTTCGAAATTTACGGATCATAACGAGTAATAAAGTGGACATATAAGTCTGGATTGTTCCCATGAGAACTATTATTTAACAATTAATTCAATTATTCATATCTTGAATTTGATCGGATACAAATAAAATATTTATTTTTCTTTTTGTGATTTTCTATTTTAAATATACTAAAATAAAAATGATTTTTTATATGATAATGATTTGATTGTTAGGATTCATGATTTTTTTACCATAGTTATCTCATTAATCTCAATTACCAAGTTTTATACAATTGATTATGTTTATCTGATCGAATTCTTCCAGTGTACTTAATTTACATCTCTTGAGTTCTCATTTAGTTTATTTAACTAATTCAATTACATATCTGTATGTGAATCAATCTTAGTTAAACGCAAACAATGTTCTAAGAATTCATGTAACGACCGCATTAAATAGTATAAGTATTTCTACATTTTATACTAAATTATCGAATTTTATTACGTTGTCTAAACAAATAAACCGCACCTCTGTGTAATCATTGCTCACGAAATCGATGAATTTGTGGCCAACTAATCCAAGAATTAAGAATAAAAGTAAAAACAATTCACAAAATCAATTGAAAATTTAAAACTTTTTAATGAAAATTAAGGTTCAAAACTAGATTACAATCATTCATCATTACTAAATACTTAATTACACATCGTGTGAGAATAAAAATATAAAAAGGGATTAAAGTACATCATTGGGCATTAAGGAAAAATGAGAAAATATGAAAATTTTGCACCGAGATTCCGCCTTATTCTTGTAAAATCTTGAAACTCTATCTCCTTGATTGATTTTTTGATTTTTTTTCCTCCTTTTGGTTTGCACACACACACACACACACACACACAAAAACCATTGGCTTGAATGTATGTGTATAATGAAGCCCCACAAGCTCCCTTTTATTGTTGGACTATATTGTATATTGTATATTTATAGAACAAGATTAAGCAAAGTCCTTGTTCAAATTGATTTGCAGCAAAGAGTTCAAATTAATTTCTACAAAAAAAATTAAGAAAGAAAAGGAAACAATTTCTTTTTCCAATTGAACTTCTTTTTCTCGTGTGACTTTATTCATTCATCTTGTAATATTTGCAATTAAGTCATCTTCATTCCAAAGTAATAATAGTTGATCCGAGATAAGTTTCCGAGTTTGCGGTTTAGTTCTCAAACTTTTTAAATGTCAAATTTAACTCACAAACTTACGAATTTTTACCAAATGCTCTATTAATACTTTCAATTGATCCTTTGCAATTCAGTTAATATTCAATTACTTCAAATCAACTCCAATTAAACTCCAAATAGTCAACTCCAATTAAACTCCTAATAGCCTCTTTTTTCACATAAATTGTATCCAAATTCGGATTTTCCTACAATTAACATAATTTACACAAATAAAGTAGATAATCGCTCAATTATATTTAAATAAATAAGAATAGAAACCAAGATAAATGCATAAAATGCACTTATCAGCTTCTCTTTAGGAGTGCAACATAGCGAAGGTTTCCTCAACTAGTCGAATATTGACACTCGAGTGAAAAATAGAAGGAAACTTAACTGCAAGATCCATTCGTCGAGTAGGGATGAAAGTCAAACTTAGTGAGTTGATGATGTCGAATGAAAGGGCTTACTTGGTTAAAAAGAAAAGGAAAAAAAAAAGGAGCTAAAACCCTAAATTTAAGCTTAGCAAAATAGGCTTATTTATTTACATTTAATAAAGACAATAAATTAATCAGCCGTTTATATTTTCTTTTCTATCATTATCCCAAAAAAAATAAAATGATTAGACCCAGAAAAAGTATGTTTATGTTTGGTTCCCATTTTTCTAAAAACTCATGATGTGTTTGATTTATCACTTTCAACCCGTTTTCAATTTTTAGTTTTTTTAAAACACTCAAAATGTGTTTGGTATACTATTTTCAAAAAAAAAAAAAACATCTAATCACGAGGGCACTAGTGAAGTCACTAGTTTGAACCCTTATTCAAATATGGAGTATTTGAACATCTTAAAACAATATGGAAGGAGTGTCAAAAGATGTTTATATTAAAGCAATAAAGGTTTTCAAAGGTCCGGAGGATGACATTTGTGATGATGTCAGAAAATTAGGAGATGACCTATCTTGAAACTCATTTGATTTGCTTGATTGATTGGTCGTGTTGAGCATTTTGAACTTCCAATATAGGATTGGTTTTTTCATATATATATTGTTTATGAACTTTGTAATTCTAAAGATTTGCTATTAGTTTTATTTTAATCGATATATTGGATTTTAATATTTATATTTGTTGTAGTAATATTATAAATGATTGTGGTAAGCACATAAATGATACAAGTGACAATGATTTATTATGTATGGATGATTTCGATGCGATTGTTGAAGATATATTGATGCTTATTAATTTTCTGTACAATGATTCCTAATTTTTCACCAACTTTAAAATTTATATTATTTGATCACATATTAGCACAAAATTAATATGTTTTAATAAATAATCAAATTAATCTACATCTACAATATATTAAAACGGAGGATCGACGATAAACTTTTAAATACCCAATTTATCCTTGTATATTTAGCTATATGTTTAATATACCATTATTTAATTTCAGTTTTGGTAATAATTAATTTATAACATTAATTCAACTTATTCAACATGAAACTAAAAAAAATCATTTTCTTTTCTATTTGTCAATAATTCCCTAAATTAATTTATTTAATATTATATTAATTTTTATTAACAACTTTATTTTTAAAANTATTTAATTTCAGTTTTGGTAATAATTAATTTATAACATTAATTCAACTTATTCAACATGAAACTAAAAAAAATCATTTTCTTTTCTATTTGTCAATAATTCCCTAAATTAATTTTTGTAATATTATATTAATTTTTACTAACAAATTTTATTATAAAAATATAACTTTAATTTATTTCCTAGGTTGAATTAGTCAGTTTAGAAAATCACGGTTTCATTTGGTTGTTTCACACATATCCTAACAACTAAATAACATACTTAATATAATAAAATTAAGGAAAAATTGCAACAGTGATCTCAAACCTTTCTATTTTTTGCAAACTTTATCTAACATTCAGTTTGTGCAACCAATGATCTCGAATCTTTGAAAAATTAGCACCCGAGTCCGAATTGATGGAAATATTGTTTTCAATTTTGAAAAATTAGCACACAAGTCGGTTTGTGTCACAGGCTATTTTTGGTATGTGACAACCTGGAAAGAAAAAATTACAAAATAAAATCACGCTGCCTGTAAAAATAAATAAATAAAGAAAAGGTAGTGTGTAGCTGTCTGCTATCAAGCAACGCACGTTGCCTTTGGGCAGCGGCTAGTATTTTAATGTATAATAATAAAAAAATTGTGAGCCGATGCGACTTGACAAGGCCCAAATCGAAAGCTCGGGTCGAGCCTAAATTATTCTGCCGAGCTTTTCTGGCAAAAAAAAAAAAAGCCCAAATCTTTTTTACTCGAGCCGGCTCGGCTCGTTGACACCCCTAGATGAAAACCATCTATTTGACTCTTAGTTGACCTAAAAAAAAAAAAATTGACCAAATTTAACTAAATTAAAAAGGGTAAATTGTATATCTATATTTTCTCAAATATTAACAATTAAAAAAAAAAAAAAATTAGCCTTCACCCCACTTTCTAATTCTCCAAACCCCCAACTCCCCTCCCAAAAATAAAAAATTAGAACCTGGTAACTGTCGACCACCACTACCATCCATACGCTGTTGCACCGCAAAACCAACGTCGCCATTGTTGTCTCAAACAAATGTACCATTTTACCCTTCTGAATTTGGTCAAAATTAGTAAATTTTTATTTTCTTGGTCAATTAACAGTTAAATGAATTGTTTACATCCATTCGAACTCCAAGTGCTAATTTTTTAAAAGCTTGGGATCGTTAATGACACAAATTGAAGGTTAAGTTAAAGTCTGTAAAAAAATCCAAAAGTTTGGGATTGTTACTGCAAATTTTCTAAAATTAATGCATACAAAATGTTATTATATAATTGAATAATTTATTTTACGTTATATTTATCCTTATTTAAAATTTGCATTAATTGATAGTTACGTATGAATCCCCACGATACCTAAGTTTGGATAAAAATGAAATACTAAATGATAGGATAACTACGATAAACATTTATAATCATTGCTCATTTTCACACATAAGTCCTCAATTATTTTTCGATATATTCTTATCACCATATGAAACTAAATAAATTATTATAACATTATAATATGTATTAAAATTATAAATCAGCAACACACAACACCAACAGATTAAAAATTTCAATATACAAAGAGAATGTACGATGAAGGAAGATGAGAAGATTATGTTGAGACTATCTTTTTAAATTTCCTGTCAATTGAGGGCATGTGAAAAGGGTTGAGAGATAACTATTTTTATAATTAATAATTATTATAAATAAATGAGATAGGAGATGAGGTATGCTTTGTTTAGTACATACACTATACAATAAATATAATTAAGATTATTATAACTATAAAACAAATAATTTTCATTATAGAACTGTTGTCAATGAAAGCAATTTGTTGTAAGTTGGAACTTCTTAAAACTCGAACATAGTCTAGATGATGTTTATATATGTGAATGTATACATGTGGGGCATGAGAGTTTTGGAGAAGTCGACTTGTGTGGGACAAATTCTACAAAAAAAAAAAAAAGGTTATTTTGGTATTTGACAAATTTTTTAATTATGTTAAAAAGATAATGCAGTTCTCTTTTCTCTCTATTTCATTTTTAAAATTCTTTTAGTAATGAACATTTAAATGATGAACATGAACTACTTATAAATTGATGAGTGTTGTAATTTTATTTTTATTTTTATTCAATTTGCGATTCGTTAAGCTTGGTTCGTACTTCAATTTAATTTCTAATATCATGAATTTAATTGTATGAAATTTTTATTTTAGATTTATCTATTATCACGAATCATTTTAATTATATATATACAACTGTTTGGGACGTTCTAAACGTGTGGCAGTCGACACTATTGTTGTCTCGTCATATTTATACAAATATGCACTATTATTTTTATTCATATTTATGAATTTGTAGAGCTATCTTTGACTGGACTTCTATATGTCAGATCTCTTTTCACTATTGTGACTCATCTTTAGTTTGGCAATTTATATTTTTAATATTTCAAATTTTATGATTTTTATTTAGTTGTTTTATTATTTATTGAACTGTGTTTTGATAATTACTTTTAAGAAACATGATGGGACATTAGCATATGTTCAATTATATATTGAACTTTGGTAATTAAGATTTCGTTGAAACGTGAACAACATCCATTTTGTATTGGTCTTTGACTAATTTTATATCAAATAAAATTATTTTAGATTTTCTTTTATATTTACTCAAATTTTTAAGTATTAATTATAATTAGCATATGTCACTGCATTATATTGATATTTGAACACAACCACATTCTTGATGAAGACGTGTTGTATGATATGTCATATTGATTTGCTATATGATTTTTTTCAATATTAATAAATAAATTACTAAACTAACATATTAATTTTTTATGCTAGAAACATCACTGATGAATATATCATCATCGAAAAATGAATTTTTTTTTATTTTTTATGCTAGAAATACTACAAGTGCATTTGATTTTCAATATTTTCCATGGAAAATGAATTTTTTCCACCTAATCTCTTACTTTTGTACTATTTGATTAACAATTTTTTCCACGGAAAATATTTTCCTACTTTTGATCACATGACCATATTTTTCTTGAAATCAATGAAAATATTTTCTTTAGGGTGATGTGGTTTTTATTTTTTAGATAATTCACTATTTCTTTCCCTCATCTATCCCTCATCTTTCATCTACTCACCAATAAAAAATGGACAAATATAATAATTTCTAAGTTGAAAATTAAATCAATCATATACATTTAATTAATAATTTTCATAAAAATAAATTTTAGACAATTGAATTGAGGATAATTTATTTTCCTTCCATGCAAATTCCATTATCGCAATCAAACGCACCATAACAGAAACGAAGTTTGATTCATCAATAGATCAATAAAATGAGTCAGGTCGTCAATTTAATTTAAAAATATTATCCATTTTTGTTAATTCTTAATATATATTTTTGTTGTCATATCTTAAATTTGTTTCCATATTTGTAAACTAGATGTCACCAAACAAAGATTGCTATTGTATCTTTATAAGAAAACTAAATACATATTAAGGAACAATGAATTATAAAAGTATTCATACTTCGAAAATGTTCTATTGAGGTCTACAACAATAAAAACGAATCATTGAAGTTCTAAATTAATTTTGTGTGATAAAAGGTATTATGTAATGTCAGGATTAGCCAATACTTTTCTTATAAAAGTTTTACTATTAGCCTAATATGTTATTTTTTAATAATATTTTCAAATAAGAAATTTTCAAGTTACATTGTTTAAGGACATGATTGAAAAGTTTTTTCCCGTGCTTGAGAAAGGAAAAACACACCGACTTCGAAATGAAAAAATAAGACCAATCAACCCTTATTCAATATTTTCACATTATATATATAATCCCTCAAAATAGAAACCTGGAAACTAATTCAAAACTGAAAACTAGAAATTGAAATGCAAACCAAACGCACCCTTATCTTTTAAAAACTCATCTTTAACCACAAATTCTCCCATAAATTAATTTTATATGTAAATCAAAAACTTTTTATTCCCTTTTCAAATCTTTCAAAAATCACTATTATTATTTTTAGCAAAATATGGCTCAAAGGGGGCGGAATTTCTTGTCTTTATTCATTTTTAGGGATGGCGGCGCAGCAGGACAGGGCAGGGCAGGGCAGGGCATGAGCAACCTCCCCCGCCCCGCCAAGCAATTCCATGCCCCATCCCCGCCCCGTTCCCCGTTTAAAGCGAGGCGGGGCGCGGTCCTTGCCCCATTTACCACCCCGTTTAAATTTTTTTTTAAAACTTTTGATAATTTATTTTTATTGCTCTCATTTATTAGATTTAGACAAATAATTTTAGTTGCCATTTTTTATTAGGACTAATGAAATTTTCAATTTAAAGTATTGAATTATAAATTTTTTTTAAAAAATAATATAAAAAAAGGGGGTGGGGCAGGGCGCCTGTTACCCGTCCCCGCCCCGTCCATGTCCCGAATATCCAATTAAGTAGGTTATCCCCCCCCGCCCCCGAACGCTGATATCGAGTTTGTCCAATTTTTTTGGCATCATGTCCATTTTTGTGGTGTGTGTAAGTTGTAACCTTCTTTCTTTGTGTGGTGCTGAACCCCCGTCTCCCTCTCTCCAACTTTATCAGCAAGGTCAAATTCAAAGAACCCATTTTCTCTTCACAATTTCATCAATTAGAGTTTTGGTAATTCTTGAAATTATAGCTGCCCACTTCATACTGTACAGTTTTTGTGCTGACTAATTTTCACAGATGGCTTCAATCATGGCAAAGCTGCCTCCGCCGCCGCCGGTGGTGGTAGATGGAAGAAAGCTGCAGTGTGGAATTGTGAAATTAGCCCTGCCTTCCATCGGAGGTATGCCACTTTTGCATTTCCTAATTTTAAGGTTGAA
>CAIGRP010090537.1:0-25390 GCA_903798385.1 Fraxinus cuspidata
CACAACTACCATGCACAATAATTATGGAGATAAGAATTTCATATAAATATTCCATATTAAAAAACGTATTTTTAATGTCAAACATATAAAACTAAATATTAAAACTCATATTACATGGTTCATCGTTCTCCTAGCGCAAATAAAACTAGTTTAGCATGTTATGAAGAAGAATATAAAAGAAATATTGAAGAATCAACATTACCCAAATAATGCTCGAATTGAATCTTCAAATCTTGGAATCGATCTTCATGTTCTTGCTTCCTTCTATGCTCTCATAAGCTCTTAGAATGTGTTATATTGCGTTGTGCCCGGATGATCCTAGGTCTTTAAAAGACACTCCAAGATTCATTTCCATAAGAGTTTTATTCAAATAAGAAAACTAGAATTTTTCCTTCGGAAACATACTATCGACCGCATAGTTAATCCTCATGTGACTGCATAGTTAATCCTCACGCGACCGCATAGTTCAACAATATATCTAACAGCTCTCATTCGCAGTTTTTAAGCTGCCCTTTTGTCTTGGGAAAGAATCTCATTTTCAGATAAAAATAATATCTTGCATCCTCGAGATCTTATCTTGTATCCATAACATTTCCTCCATTTTTTGGCCCACCGACGACTTTGATAGCAATTTAACAGTACTGTTTTAAATAGTTATATGTCTGTCGCACTTACCAATTTTGATAAGGCATCTACATGCTTGTTTTCCCCTTTAGGGATTTGGTGAATTAAAACTTGTTGAAATGCTGAAGTGTCCTTATAGCTTTGGCGAAGTAGCATATATTGTCTTATCCTTGGCTGGAAATTCCCCGTTCACTTGATTTACTACCAGCCGTGAGTCATTTTTTACTTCTATGTTTTGATCTTGCATTTCTCTTGCCAGTCTTAGGCCTGCTAATAAAGCCTTAGATTCATCCACATTTTTGGTTACTTTAAATGGGAACCTTAATGCACAATTCAATTTGTTCCTTGTCGAGCTTGTTAGGATTATACCAACTCCAAAACCTGTTTTTCAAGATGATCCATCCACAAATAATTTCCATGTCCTCTTTTTAGGCCCTTCCTCAGGAACAAGAACATCTGATAATTCTGCAATAAAGTCGGCCATTGCCCGTGCTTTGATTGCGAACTGTCCTTTGTAGCTTATTTCGAATTATCCTAACTCTACTGTGGATTTCATTAGCCTTCTTGATGTGTCATGTTTTTGTAGTACTTGCTTGAGTGGGAAATTAGTTAGCACTTCAATGCTGTGGCTCTGGATATAAGGTTGCAATTTTTGTGATGTTGTAACTAAGGCAGGGCTAGTTTTTTCATATCCGGATATTTTGCCTCTACTTCTTGCAAGGCTTTACTTATGTATTATACTGGTAACTGTTGTTTTCTTTCCTCTTTGACCAATACTTAATTGATCGTCACCTTTGTAACTGTCAAATATATCAACAGTTTCTTCCCATTTTCAGGTTTAGCCAATATGGGTGCTTTCTCTGGATAATCTTTTAAAGTTTGGAATGTTTGCTCACACCCGCTACTCCATTCGAACTTCTTTTGTCCTTCCAATACTTGGAATAGAGGGGAGAATTTGCTCGTTGCTCTTGATACGAACCTACTCAAGACGGTAACACTTCTTATTAGGCTTTGTATCTTTTTTGGTTTAGATGGGGATAAAATTTTTATTAGGGTCAAAATTTTATCAAGGTTTAGTTCAAGACCTTGCTGATGGACCATATAATCGAGGAACATTTTGAATTTAACACCAAAAAGGAATTTTAGTGGATTGAGTTTCATCCTGTACTTTTGTAATATGTTGAAAAGCTCTTCCAGATGTTTTAAATGGTCTTCAGCCTGAAAACTTTTCACAAACATGTCATCGATGTATACTTCCATTGTTTTTCGTATTTGCCTACGAAAATTTTGGTCACTAGCATTTGGTACATAACCCTAGTATTCTTGAGCCCAAATTGCATTACCTTAGAGTAGTATAGTCCACGATTTGTTACAAATTCGACATGTTCCTCATCGGGTCATTATGTAGGGATCGATTTTTTAGAGTGTGACGGCAACTTTGGGATATATTCCCACCATGTCAACACGCTTTTAGGCAAACATCTGGGTTCATGGATAAGAATTTTTCTTAGCAATTTTTTAATAGGTTCTCTCAATTCCTTGCCAATTTTTAGAGTTTCTCTCTTATTTTCTGGGCTAATAGAAAAACTTTTTAACCTTTAACCCCAGCTTCTTCTGACAATTAGTTTTGCAAGGATCGATAGAGTAATCAATATCCAGTTTATCCCCAGGATTACTCGTTTACACTATGGTAATGTCCTTAAAGCATAATCAAGGAAACTTGCAAGAGAACCATGAAAGTAATAGAAGGAGAGACATGAGAATAATCAGGTTTCCCTTATTATGCTTTATTTATAGAATACCTCACGCGAGATTGATAGAGGAAAATGATTGTACTTTCCTAATTCATGGCACTCATTCCGAGGATTTTGTCGTACGTAGATTTATCCTTAACAATATTGAAATTCATATATCCTTCTTATGTCAAAGATCCAATAACATATCAAAATGTTGAGATTAACCTTTTGATTTTAGAGATCAATCAACCACGAGTTTGGGAAAAACATCGAAATTCTTATAATCCAAAACACTCATTTTATAGATATCATCAGAAAGGTACTTTCTCAATATCCTTCGGAGGTTGATGAAATTTGAGGGAGGTTGGACTAGAAGCATAGAAAGAGTACAAGAAATGATGTGTTATTGGTGTTCCATAGGAGATAGACAATTTCAGAAGATCGGGAGTAGGTGTGAGTGGAGCACGTTCCAGCGGGTCTTGGAGATTGTAGGAATTAGATCGGCGAGTCTAGTGAATTTTTGAACTGTATCCTACTGTAAGTTCTAATTGTCTATAATAGAAACTATTGGCTTGGTTTCAGAATTTTTACGCAGCTGAGGGTTTTCTCTGTCATCAAATATTGGGTTATTTACTGCTTTGATTATTTATTTGTGACAATTCAATATAGGGTAATTTGACTTGGTTGACTAAATATTTAGAACGGTTAAAAAGTGATTTGTTGCTTTTAATTGATAAATTTAATTCCATGTTATTCATCTATTAGGTGCTTTTAATTGATAAACGTGATTTTGACTTAAGAAATTGCTAATTATAAATTTAGACTTAACAAAAACTAAGACTTTCGAATTGAATAAAAAAACAAGAGAAGGCATTCGACTATTCAATAGTTCATTCTAACATCAAGTTGAACTCTAATGAAAACGATCCTCTCGTTCATGTATGAGGAAAGTTCCTGTTCTTAGTAAAAATGGAGGTGAACACGAAAGAGAAAATATGCAAATCAATTTTACAAACAAGTGGCACCAAAAGCCTCGTATCTATAATCGATCATAAAGAGAGGAGCTGCCTCACTGATCAATATATGATAGCTACGAGTCGAGATAATGAAAGAGACTTATTCAAATGTAACATCCACACTAAAGTAATAAACCAAAAAATGTTAAATAAAAACAATATCAGGTGGAAGCATTATATTCTTTTGTACTACAAAGAAAGTGAAAGATGACAAAAGAAAAATTGAATTGAGTCTTGGCCGTTCGTACTTTTATGGTCCAGTCCTGACCCACCGTTCACCCACCCTTTCCCCATCAAATTTTGTGGACAAAAATTTGTAGATTCAATCATCTCTTTTTCTTTTTTCTTGTATATATTTTTTAATATTATCCTTTTCTCATTCTTTTTTCTCCAATATTTACTCTATTTATCATCGGGAAAACAACTAGTAAAAGAAATTCATGGCTCACAAATATGAAAAAGTAAACTAAAATAAAATAGTTGGCGGATGAAAGTGACTATACAATCTTTTATTAATGAGAAAAGCTGTCTCTCCAACCAATTGCTTAAGAAGTGAAACCTAGCTCCGACCATTTATATTTATTTCCAATTTTATAATTAAATTGGTAGAACACACTTACGATTTTAATTTCAACTATTATTTAATTACAGAAGTTAATTATTCAGTGGTCGTGTCCAACCATTTCTGCTACATGGTTTTGAATACAAAAATGTACAAAAAATAACATTTTAACTCAGTATTTAAAAAAAAAAAAAAAATCATGTTTGTCATGTCTAATTCGAAAGTTGTCTGTTGTAACTTTTAATCATGGTGACTATTAATTGCAAGACTTTATCATAGTATGTCGGGCCCTTGTCATATGTTCTATTATCTCTCAAACACGATAGTTTGAAATTTTCTACCTTTTTTTTATTTGTTAGAGGACTCTATTTACAAATTTAATTCTTGTTCAAGGGTATGAACAAAAAAAGTGCGATATTATCAAGACACTATTAGAATAGTGGTAGCTCAACTTTTCGATGAAGTACTTTACCAAAGGTCTATATTTTGCACGTGTTCTCGAGGCTTTCAACTTTATTTTTCCATAATTAGAGGAAGAGAGTGAGTTCGTCAAATAGTAATTATTTTCATTGGTGTCTGAAAGATTGTAAAACTTACCCATATTTTTGGCAACACCATATATGTGCGACCTTGGTTGTTTCTATCTACGATATTCTCAAGATCGATCTCTCTTGAATTGGAAAAAAGAGGAAAAATTCATAATTTTTGAGTTGCAGCAATTTTGCCATTATTTCCCCCAGCCCTCCTCACATACAACAAAAAGAAAATGTACCCCTTCGAGGTGGTAGAGTTAGTGGAGCAGGTGAATGCGGAGATTAAATGTCACGAGTACGAATCCTCTGTCAACATTTCATCGGTTGAGCCCGTCGCACCGGACTTACCTAGTGCGGTTTACCTCTTCTATATGGTTTGCGGGCTTACTGCATATGGAGTGGATTTACCTAATGCACACTCACATTGATAGCGACGGCAGGTTACTACGTAAAAAAATAAATATTAATACTGTATGATATAGAGAAAAGTTGGGTAGCATCGAAAAGAAATAACCACGTAAGCAAAACTGTATAATATTCGATTAGGTGATGATATAAAAGTTTAATTTATAAATTATTAAGATTGTTGAATTCAATATCGTAAAGCGTAGCAGTCATTTTCCTATCAAACCATGGCTGTCTGTCTGACGAGACTTTAATAATGAAAAACCAATAATAATAGATGGTATTGACACTTGAAATTAATTGCTATTCATTTCCTTTTTATAAAAAAATAATTTATTAGAGACGAAGTATTTAATAATTCAATTAATAGCAGTAGATTTAGAAATTTCTTGATTTTAGCAACAGATCTCTATTTCACAAATTTATAAGTAAAATATCGAATAGACATATGTTAATATTTTATTTAAAAGTTTTAAGTTATTAGCCCATGTTTGCTAATTTTGATTTAAATTAAAGTTAATAATTAATTTTAGTTACACATTTTATTAGATTCACAACTTTTCAACCATATATTTCATCAACTTTTACCAAAATCTAATTTTAATCTCTACTAAACAAATGCTAAAAAACAAACATGTATCCTCGCGTGCTAACTATATAATTAAAGGCCTATTGCATACAATTCTATTGAAAAACAGAGTGACTGTAAAATCTAAACATAGTTCTTCTTCCTCAATCTGTATTATATTAAAAGCGTGTTTGATTGATACAGAAAATATTTTCTATAAATTAAAACAATATTTTTTTGTTTTGAGAAAAACAAAAATCTACCTCCCAAAAAAGGTATTTTCCTCAAAAATAAGGAAAATTAAGTATATTTCAAAGGTTGAAAAATATTTTTCATAGAAAAAAATAACAATCAAACCCCATCCATAATAGTTTATCTGATAGTAGGATTAATTTTAAAAAAAAAATCAATATTTGTAAAGATAATGCCAAATTTTGGTTAGTGGTCCAAAAATTGTACTATTCCACATCATGGATTGAGATTACAAAAGGATAAGTACTCCAAGCAAATTAAAAACAAAGTGTGGAATTGGATAAGTAAAAAATAAACATGGGTAATCTTAAGTCATTCACCAAACGTAAGTTCTACACGCTTCATGTGGCTAACAAACATGGTATATTTGGCTTTTGGTCGGTCCAAGTTTGGATAAGAAAATGAATATTGAGGTGAGTCAATTGGAATTATCTTTAGTATGGACGTATTTCATTTGTACTGAGTATAAGTAATAACGAATTCACCGTTTGAAAAAAAATAAAATGAACATTGCAATCGATAGTCATCGAAATTTTGTTATACATTATCACATGAATCTTTAAGCATCATGAAATGTTACATTTCTTTATTAGAGTAATAGCAATAAACTCTGTGTTTGATGATAAAAGACACGTACCATAATCATTACGCATTTGTGGAGAAAAAACCTTAAATTTTATTAATGTATAAATGTTTAATAATTTTTTTTAAAATTTTTTGAAATCATACATCTTTGAATTAGTCAAATCCTTACCATAAATAGATATAAATATTTAGAAAATTTCAAATATAATTTAAACCCATTCACCTAACAAATAAAAATGATTAATTCCTTAGTTTGAATTTAAATCAATGTCTATATTTAGCTTTTTATTTAACAATTTTTTGATATATTGTCACTTCACCTCATAAAAAATGAGAATATGTCAAATTATATTGAATCGATTTATTAAAAAAATTATATGTATTTCTTCATTATCCAATTAAGAAGATGTAACACGTCGAGGTGTTAAAAATATAAAGGGCTACCAACAAGTTTTGAAATGCAAAATTAGGCTAAATATTTATTAAAAATTCAAAAATAAGTCAGACCCATTAACCTAACTCCACCATTATAATAATTAAACAAGATAATAGGGGACATATGACACTCCAAGAATTATATTATTCTCATTTCAATGTGATTTTGGGAGAAAATATATTTTAAATTAATGATTTTTTGGAAAATGTGTAATTAAAATATAAAGAAATTTTTTGAATTTAAGTGTAATATTATTTTATTGAAAAATTATGTGATTGAAAAAATAAAAAATAAAAAATATATATATATATATATATATATTTGAATAATGGAGCCCAGGAATGAGCTTTAAAGGAAATCTAGAAAGTGAAGAGGGCATTGTCCCACAAGCAATAAACACTTAACACGTGTCAAAATCCCGATGGCTTAAATTGTCAGTGGGAACAGCCCCCGCAAAGCTAGAAGTGTTGCTGAGTCATGAATGAGCCAGCTCTATATTAATTTTGTTAAAAAAAGATTTCTGTAGCTATAGAAAAAAATTAATCTCCTATCTTTTTGTCCACCAACAATTTTGTTGCTTTTTGCATTTTTTAATGATTAAAAAGAACATATAATATTGTTTCACTTTCATCACCCAACTTCATTTTGTTCCAAATTAACCATAAATCTTTTATTTTTGCATCGAATCGATCACCTAATTTTCATTTTTGTCTCAAGTTAGGCGCGCTAAAAGAATAATGTTTCTTGTTGTGTTTTAATGACATAATTTCATTACTACTGAAGTCATGACACCAAGGTCCTCATCAATTTCATTGCTCTATCCAATATAGGCATAGAAAAAACACTCACCCAAAATCTTCATTACAATTAATTTCGTCTTTGTGAATTTCAAAAGTCTCATCAATTGTATAATGTACATATGTGAAAATATTTTTTATATTTCACTTGAATTGTGAATAAAAAAAAAACTTCTATCATACAATTATTTATTTTTATGTTGTTAGCCTAACAGAATGCCAACATTGATTTCATAAAGAGGCGACAAAGAATCGATGAGATTTCAAATTAAAGCTTTTACTAGTTGTTTTTACTAGTTTTAATGTGAGTTTTAATTAATCAACTCAAATATCAAGTTGAGCCCATTAATTAATCAAAAATATAGTTGAAAAGCCAATAATGATAAAGAAATTAGAGAATCATGATCGTTTTGATCCAACAAGATCATAGCCATCCTTCAATTTTGCAATCTTTTATGCAATCCAAATTGTTTATCATTTTCAAATCATAAAGTTGTACAATCTAAATTAAGAGTTTAACAATTTCTTCCACCAAACGTCAACAAAATTGACATGACCTGCAATATTTGGTGACATGGCATTAAGATTTGTCAATTAATTCATGTTTTCATTGATCTTAACAACTTACATATGTCATCGACTAACATCGTCAATTCTATTAACATATGAAGAAAACAGATGGAGTGCTCTAAATTGAAACCAAAAAAAAAAAAGTTCATTAACTAGTTTAGAACAAAATAAAGTTTGATACCTAAAACGTGAAGCTCTATAAGCTTGGTGACTAGCAACGTTTTTTACCCACTCTTGAATGCCCCCACACCTCACACCGCCAACCCCCTCCACCATTATATATTCCATTCCTTATCCTCCCCATTCCACTCCTGTTCTCTCCTCTTCCACTTGGAAATTTTCCTCTCCCGTTATCACAATTCTTCAACGCATAATTCCAATTCCCAACCAATCCAACACACACACACATACACGAACATACATAATTGAAAAAGCTTTGGAGAAAGATTGATGAACATGGAAATTCCAGAAATGAAAATGATAAGTGATTTTGAATGCCTGCAGAACCCAACTTTGATTTCACGTTTCTTTTCACTTTCCGGCATTGAAAAGGCACCTCAAGTCTTCAGTTTTTGGAAATGGGGTGCTGTGATTTTTCTACTTTTTGCAACACTTAGAAGCTTAATCAAGAGAATCAAACTCGTTTTTATCCATTTCTATTCGCTCATTAAGCCTTCTCCACACCCTTCTACTGGCACTGAAGATTTTGAGTTTAGTGAAGGCGATGATTGTTCCTCGATTTCTTCGGAAGAAGAAGAGGAGGAAAATATTCAAACAACTTCGTTTTCAGATCAACGGAAATTTGATGGAGATTTTTGTGTAAAAGGGCGGCGAAATGATAATTTGAGTTTCCGGAGGAGGCGAAGCAGCGGCGGTGAAAGGTTTGCGTGGTCGGAATTTGCTTGCGGGAAACATGTTGTAAAGCTTTGGGATAGTTTAGATTTAGGTTTGAATTTTGTTGAAGATAATGATAATCATAACTCTAAAAGCGTAGTTTCTTTATGGGATTTTGATCATGAAGAGAAAAACGGCAATTGTTTTGGCCGAAGTTGGAATATTCCGGCACTTGCGATGGCATCTCCGGCGGTGGTTTTGACTGCGGAAGGTAATGAAGAGGGGGACGACGTCGTTTTGGGTGCTTATGACAAGAGAATGCCAAGTGGGATTCCGGCTATATATGCTGAATGGGGCCCAACGACCTCCACCTCGGCGGCGGCGGCGGCGGTCTCTGCTGGCGGAGTTGAAAAGGTTTATGTCAAAAACGGCTTTACTGGGGCTTTAACTGTTGGTGACATAAGGAAATTGAAGAGTCCTATGGAGAATGTGACGGAACCTAGCGGCGAAACGTGGTGGGACGCTGACGCCGTTATTGTGGACGACGAGTTTGAGCTGGTCGACGAGTCAAGCTGAATTGGATTTGTTGACCCTTGAGTTAACGCGTTCGATCTGGAAAGCGTAATATCGTCCACACAAAATTGTACAAAGCTTCTTGGAAAGAGACCGTTGTCTGTAAATATTAAATAATTGATTTCATTTAGTTTTTATGTTAATTTATGAATCAATGATTATTGATCAAACTATTTTATTTAACTTTGGGCAATTTTTAATTTGCTTATTAGCTGGTGATGATGTCTTTCACTTTTTAAAATAAAGACTTGAAGGTGCAACCACTTTTAAGTAAAATGATAATTGAATAACTAAACTAATTTTAGTTTGTAGTTTCAACATCAAATCTTTGAGAGATTTTAGCAATTATTCTACCCTTGGATTGCATTTATGTAGACGTAGAACAAAAGGAGAATAAGATGTGGATTGAATTACTTTTTTAAGTAATACATTTTTTGGCTAATAGGTAATATTATTCAAAACCAAAATCTAACAGATATAGGCATAAGTTGATTAAATTTGTTAGAAGTTATAATATATTTAACTATACAAACAACGTTAAGGGTGTTTTTAAAAATAAAAAATTGCGCACGTTAGATAGGATAAGAACTTCTTAAATCATATTAGTTGTTTAGCACAATTAATATTTCGAATAAAATAATCTGAATAATTATCTAACCTACCTTTGACTCAGGCGAATAAAAAAATAATTAAAAAAAAAAAAACACACACACACACACACACAAAAATTTCTGTGATTCAGCAACTTCACCTATGTGTACATTAGAGAGAAACCAGTCAAATAATCGAATTGTAAAATTACAAACTCATTTAGTCTCTTTATACAGAACTAAAATACTTGGGAAACTGCACTTCTTTTATCATACATCGTTTTAATTGCTCCAATTTGTATGGTATGATTGACATGTATCTTTTAATCTATAATATATCAAGTGAGAATAATTTTTTGTACAATTATATCTCTACTACAATTCAATAATTTTAATAATACATTACTTTCTATTTTTCAACATGTATTTAATTTACAAAATATAATAAATACTACAAAATCATTATTTATGCATGTATTTCATGTTATTAATTACACTCATTTAATTAGTGTTAATTAGAATTTGGACGATTATAATAATTCATTTATTTCAATAATAAACTTTTTTTTTTCAATATGCATTTAATTCACAAATTGTAATAAATACTACAAAATAATTATTTATGCATATATTTTCTTTTATGAATTTTCATTTAATTAACATTTACATTCATTTAATCAATAGTAATTAGAATTTCACATTCACATTAACGTCAATGTTCCTATTATAAATTCATAATTAATTAATATTCACATTTTTTTAATTAATATGAATTAGAATTTTATATTCTTATTATTCACGTTCGTATATGCTAATTTGCATTTAGCTTCACTTAATTAATAATTAAATTATATTCAATTAGTATAAATACTTTAACATTCATTGTTATATATATATATTACTTGATATTAATTAGGGGGGTCAATTTGGCTCGTCGACTCAGACGGTTAGTGGCTCGATCCAAAAAAGCCCAAGACGATCTAGCTTGTGGCTTGGGCAGCCTCATTTTGGGGAGTTGACCCAAGCTCGAGCCAACGAGCCACACGGACCGGCTTGCATCACATGCTATTTTCGGCTTGTGTCACAGGCTATTTTCGAGCCATGACTAGCTACTCTAAAAAAATAATTTCAAATTCAGTTATAGGCAGCTACACGTTGCCTGCAATAGCAAGCACTATCTGATATTTAAAAAATAATAAAAAAAACCGTCAGTCAACTCGACTCGGCTCGGGGCCAAAAAAAGTTTAAACCATTTTCGATTTGCCTCGGGTCAAAAAAGGTTGAACCATTTTTACTCGAGTCAAGTTTGAGTCTCAAGTTTTGGTCGGCTCGTTGACATCCTAGTGTTTATTCTAAATTAATTAATATTCACATTAATTCATATATCGTATTTGTCATTCATTTTCATTTAATTCTAATACTCACATTTGAGTATACATTTCATTATTTACATGTATCTATAATAATTAATATTTATTTTCAAGAACTTGTACTTATCTCATGTTTAGATCAAAAGAATAAATAGAGTTTAAATATTATTTTACAGCACTTATAAAGTATTTCAAAATAACGTGCAATATACATTCAACTCAACTAACCTATTTGAATGGTCTTTAAGAGATCAAGGGTCCTTTTCATAGCTTCAACTTCAGCACAAATAAATATGTATATTAAATTGTATTTGCACTTAAAAGTTGGGGAAAAGTTAGATGTGGAGTAAAAAATCTTTTAAATTAGATTAATATATATATATATTTTAAAAATATTCACGTAATTTATTTTTCATATATATAAAAAAAATTAAAGAAAAAAGACTAATGTTACTTGTACATGGTTTACATACAGATGACTGAGATGAGGTGTCAGTAGAAATGTTATTTTTTTATTTGGTTGAATAAATTATGAATATATCACTACATCATGTTACATGTAAATCATGATATAAACCATGTAGCACAATTGGGGGAAAGAAAAAAAAAATTTTTGAACTGTTATGCCAACCCTTAAATCCGCCCCTTTCTTAAAAGTAGATTTAAAGCACCATAGTTGACATTTTTCAAACCTGTTGGTGCTCCTTTAGCAGCCTATGTCAAACTTTCATTTGCTTTATCTCCATAATCAAATGATGAAGTTGATTATATGTCTCGAGTTCCATATTTTAGTGCAGTTGGATTTTCCGTGTATGCTGTGATTTGTTCACATCCAAATTTATCATATGCAATCAGTGCAGTCAGTAAATACATGACAAATCTTGATAAAGAACATTAGAAAGCAGTTCAATGGATTTGCATTATTGAAGAATTGGAGATGGAATCATTGGACATGTCGATTTCAATTTTGTAGAAGACCTTGTTAAGAGAAGACTTCGTACAAGGTATGTTTCTACTATTGATGTTGTGTTATTAATTGTAAATTTACTTTACAGACTATGGTTGCATTGTCACTATTGAAGCTGAGTACATGGCTATTACCGAGACTTATCAGGAAGCTATTTGGTTAAAGAGACTATTTGGTGAATTCAATGAATACTTACACATTACCACAGTCTTGTGTCATAGTCAGGGTTCTATTTTTCCCACAAAAGATCAAATATTTCATTAGAGGAGGAACTACATAGATGTGTGGTATCATTTTGTACGTGATATTATTGCTTGTGGTTTTATTGTTGAGAGCAATGTAAGTACCCTAGATAATCTCATTGATACGATGATCAAGTCACACCTTGTAAATAAGTTTGAGCATGCTTGTATTTGGTTAGTATTTGTTGTCGAGTTTGCCATTAGGAGCTCTGTAAAAGAGGTGGAAGCATGCGCGCGCGCGCGTACATACACACACATATGTCAGAGTTTTATTAAATTATTCGGAGTAGTTGCTAGAACACATATCTCTTGTTCTCATCTTTAATATAGTGGATTTTCTCCTTCTCTGCATCTGGTTTTTCGTGTTTAGGGTTTTCACGTAAATATGTGTTTATGTTATTAGTATTATTGTTATTCGTTCGGAGTTGGTGGCCATTGAAAGTGCTCTTAGTTCAATTTGGTATAACGTGGATCTACTAGATTTTTAAAGAAATCTACTATAGGTTTTCGCGTTGTTGTGCATTTCCGCCATTTTGTTGATGCAATAGGACTACAATTTGCCTTAGTTGGGCCGTCAATGCATGTTTGAGATTTTGTTCACATGTTATTTTTGGGTTGAAGTTTGGACACATTTCTTACATACAATTCGAACCTATTGAGCTCAAAATCTGTAACTTCGACACGTAGAAGACTAAGAGACAAATTTTGATTTATGATGAGCTTACAAGAGATTTTTTATTTGCTAATTAATTAATTTTCATTCAAAATATAAATTGTGTCTTATCGAACTTAATTCCATAAACATCCAAAATGTCTTATTTCAATGTGATCTAACTCTCTTAGTCGTACTTTCAATTTATTTACTGGACATTATTTATTTCAATTGTGTGACAATTGTTTAATGAGTAATATTATTTATTATTGTGATGATGAAATATTAGCAATCTATTATTTTTCACATTCTCTCTCACCTCCCTTCTCTTACATAAAATTTGAACCGTCAAATTCCATGATTCCACATAAATTGTCATATCACAAATATTCTATCGCTATAATATTAAATAGCATTATTCTTATTTAATACACGTGTATGAAGACTTGTTAAATGTCAAACTAATTTTTATCCATGTTTGCATTTCTGTGTATTAATATAATTATTTATAAACTCTTGCCAAATAAATCACAACTGGTGTCGGACTAGTCGAAACTGGATCTGCACATTATGATTTTCTCGGTCACCATTTTGCCGGTATATTCGAGAGTTAAAAGGGCAATAATCTTTATACAATTTCTTTTTTAACCTTTCGAATTGAAATCACAATAAATATAAATTAACAAGTGAGAGACCCCATCAATGATCAACCTAAAGAAACACTTTTTTCTAGAATAAATTTTCATCACAAAAGCCTTTTTCTCTGGACCCCGATTTGTAATACAAAGCAAGAAGACTTTTTTGAAGACGAATGTGCTTCATGTTTTTGCAGACCTGATCGTACACGTTTTTGACATGGTGGTTTTTTAGCCCAGAAACTCGGTCAGAACCCGTTGGTCTTTTCACTTTCCAACCAAGATTCCTGAATTCCCAATGGATCTTGTCCTCAACTCAACTTTCCGGCCACTTTTGCCACCGGGATTTCTCAACTCCGGCCGAAATCATTCCAGACCCTTCATTCTCCGGCGAAATCTGAACCCAAAACCCAAATATCCAAGACAAACAGTGATCGTTATGGTCGATAAGAAGCCAAAAATTGAAGGCGTGAGCAAAGAGTTGAACTCAATTGCCTCACAGAACTTGGACCATGCTCCTGCACGCAGAAGAGTGCGATCTGCCTTCACTAATATTCAGCAGCAGCTCGATCACATTTTATTTAAGGTTTGTTTTGCTTATCAACTATGTTTTGGCAGCTGGTATTAATCTTGACTGTTTTTGATTAGTTAAGAATTTTTTTTTATGTGGTAACTAGATAGCTCCAGCTGGGATCAGAACAGAGGAGGTGAGCTATACTTGAATCTTCTTGTTATTTAAATTTAATCCAATTTCTTGATTATTATGTTTGAAGTATCAATTAAGTTCAATTTTAATTTTGTATTATATGATGTAATCTATTATCCATTGATTTTCTCAGGAAGAAGACTGTATTTGAAATGAAGATAATTTAGTTTTCCAATAATTTAACTATTGAGTGTATAATTTTTCTAGTGGTACGAAAAAAATTCAAAGGGACAAGAAATTTTCTGTAAAAGTTGGTTGCCAAAGCCCGGTGTACGAATCAAAGGCGCTTTGTGTTTTTGTCATGGATATGGTGATACTTGCACTTTTTTCTTTGAAGGTTTGTAGCTTTCCTTCCCTGCAACTCCTTTTAGTTTCATGTAAATTATTGATAAACCTCAAATTGTCATTTAACTCTTTTCTCTTACCGTTGGATACTCTTGAGGAGGATGATAGGATACCTAATGTTTTGAAAGTTGTACATTTCAGGTATAGCCAAGCACATTGCTTCTTCTGGTTATGGTATCTATGCAATCGATCATCCGGGTTTTGGTCTCTCGGAAGGTTTGCATGGCTATATTCCGTCCTTTGATGGCATAGTTGATAATGTCATGGAACAATATACTATTATCAAAGGTATTCATTCAACTATGTGTTATAATGAGCACAGTTGAGATAGAAATCTAATCCATTCCAAGTTTATTTTCCATCTCTTAGGTTGATAACTTTCTGTTGATATATCAAGAATATGAACATCTATTCTGGTACTCTGCCCTCACATGTTTGGGTTAAATGTCCAAGCACACCAAATTTTCTCTTACGATGTGCAGGAAGACCAGAGATACGAGGGCTCCCTTTCTTCATTTTTGGTCAGTCAATGGGGGGAGCGATTGCGCTGAAGGCGCTTCTTAAGGATCCACATCAATGGGATGGAATAGTTCTTGTAGCCCCAATGTGTAAAGTAATTTCACCATCTTTACTCTTTGATGAAATTGTGGATAGTTTGTTTCTGATAGGTACAAAATACTGATGACCATTTCATGGATTCAAAAAATGAAGCTTGATGTTTAGTCCTAGCCTTTCTATTTCATCTTAAGTGTGAACTTATTTTCTGCAACTTCTTTTAAATTATTCCTAAATTAAATTTTAAGAATCATCAAGAACTCCCATTGAGTAAATTGTCGGCAATCGGTATTCTGTAGTTTTCGGCAAATGCTGCAAAATTGACCTCTTTTATCCTCTACACTTTACGATGTTGAAATTCCAGGATCCATTTCATTCACTGTAACACTAAATCTTCCATTTTTCTATATGAAAATGCTGACTTCGGATGGTTTCCAAGATTGCAGAGGACATGACACCACCTGTTCCACTTCAGAAGGTTTTTATTATCTTGTCTAAGATTATCCCACAAGCGAAGCTCATACCCCAGAAAGATTTGGCAGAACTGGCATTCAGAGAATTGAAGAAAAGGAAAATGGTTCGTTCAATATCTTCTCTAAACATAGCAGTTTATTTTACTGATCTTACACAAGGAATTGCCACATCCAATAATAAAAGACTCTCAAGGTATTCTATAAGATCATAGGGATGCTCCAATACCACTGCTCTGGATTTGCTCTTAATATGCCCGTGCAGCTCTTGCCTTTCTCTACCTAATTTAATGTTTTGATCTAACACTAAAATTCATACACGAGGAGAATATACCTAGAAACTGTTGTGATAAAGAAGAAAATAAAGACTAGAAGCATTGCGTATGTATCAATGTTCTAAAAAGCTCGGTTAGGATTTGAAGCTCGGGTAAAGGGCCTTGTTTCGTGTCTTTTTTTTTTAATTCTTAAACCGCTGAATTTTTTTCATTCCTTTCTTTCATATTCTCTAAGCATGCTTTATTAATTTTTTTTGTCTGTTTTTTTTTAAAAAATTGAATTGACTTTAATTCATTAATTTTTTTATTTTTTTAAAAAAAAATTTCATTTGACTTTAATTTCAAAATTTAAAAGACTTTATATGTATAAAAGTTAAAAATGACGTTATTTGATAAAGAGTTAAATAAGATTAACCTACAATGCTATTTACATATGTAATTACGATCTTGAGACTCGTTGTTTGGTTGAAAATTTCGAAAGCATGTTTGAAGTTACTATAAATCTATTAAGTATGACTCGTCTAATTAAAAATTGAAATTATGAAAAATAGTCTAGTTTTTGCATTTTGAAAATTTAAAAATTGTATAATTGACTAATTATAGAAATTATTAAATAAATATAGTATTTTATAATTTATATATTTGATAAGTATATTTTTAATTATTAAATAATTTTTAAAATGATTAAAACTTTAAAATAACATTAAAAATAAGAAAATGCTTTTGTACGTCTAGGCGTCGCTTATGCTCATTTAAGCTCGTAAAGCTTGAAGCTTCACTCCCACACCTAACTGCGCTTTACGTTTTTTAGAACGTTGGTATATATAAGTTTGAAAAACACATCTTGGCCATCAAATACCAACATACTTAATCTTAGACATAGAAAAATAAAGCGACCTCTGCCCTCGAATACAAAAAGACAAACAAACAAATGGTCCAAATCAAGTATGTACGTTGATGTTGGGGGACTATTTGTTGAATAAAGAAAAATGATTGAACATACGAGCTCATAACCCGTCAATGTGAGGCCTAAATACGCGCCAGGCCAACCGAAGCTTTTAGTAGAAAAGCTCGCAAGAAAAAAGGAAGAACCATTTTCCTTGGAAGTTCACACTAGTAGAAACCGTTACTAAGGTACATGTGGTTAAGTAATATGATTTCAAAATCAATGAGTACAGAACCTGTAAGCTAATGAGTAAAATATGAATATGTAGCATAATCAATTAGAAGCCCACCATTAAATGATCGCCACCTGTCATTCAATAAAAAAAAAAAACCCGATTACCCCCAAGACACTAAAAAACAAATCTATAAATAATCATGGCTAAAGGAAGAAATGGATAAAAAAAATTCAAATATCTCCCTCCAAAATAGCCATTTCCCCTCTTGCTCATTGTTGAACATCAAGCATTGAGAGTTTAGGAGGAGAAAGCCCTGACTAAGTGAGAGGAATTTGTTAATTATAATTTTGTGATCGACATTAACCAAATGGAGAGGAATTTGTTAATTATAATTTGTGATCGACATTAACCAAATGGAGAGAGGTTAAGTCATCAAAATTACTATTTACTCCACTAATTACTCGCCACGGATTTCATTTAGAACCAATGGCACAGATGACAAAGAATTCACTAAAAGTTCCATTCATTATGCTGGTGGTGAAAAATTAGCATGAAATATGCGGTTAAAATTAAGCTCATGTTTGACAACTATTACTTCAAAATAATTTTTTCTGCTTACGCATTTTCAATTACACATTCCCACAATAAAATTTTTTGCACATAAACCTAAAATTTTTCCCTATTTTTTAACTATACATTCTAAAAAAAAAAAATCACTATTAAAAATTCCATTTTACCCAAATAATGGTTGTAAAAAAGGTTATAATTGTTGATTTTAATTTAGATTTTTATCAACATTTAGATATCCCATACATGGGCTTAATAATATGCCTATACAGTAGGCTTTATTTGTTATCATATAACTGTTTGTTCAATCTTCTGATGTGGTGGTTGTTGGAATGCGGAAGTAGAATTACCCAAAAATTAAAATTTTTCTTAATTCAATAAACAAGATCGTCTAGATTTTCAGATGTATGTTATTTCAAGAATAAAGAATTCAAATTTTTACCTAAATTCGATGATCAATTCTTGAATTAATTCTGAATCACGAACTTCCAGCTTTTTGGATTACTAGCTTCCAGCTTTTAATTTCAAGAATTCAATACTTCAAACCTCCAAGTCTTCTATGGTATTCTCTAAAGTCAAGACTACACCGGTGGGTGTACACCTTCTTTTTATTAAATCAAGAATGTAATTCTAGGACTAGACAATAAGAAAAAATAAATTTTCTCACTTTTTTTTTCACTCTCCAATTTGAATACTATGGAATTATGTATTATGATTGTTGTTGAATTTCTAGGTCCATCCAGTCTCTATTTATAGAGATATAATAGTTTCAATCATTGTACAATAATAATTCCACATTCAAATAGCAGTCTTAGTTAAAATCTAAATAGGAGTTTTAATTTAAGTCCACATCCAATTAGTTTACATTTAATTATATGTGTAGTCCTAGAACTTTAATTACAATTATAATTAAATTTACAACTTTTATAGCAATTACAATACTTTATCGTAATTACAATCAAGCCTAAAAATATTATAATTACCGTAATTAAGTCCCAATACTTTATAGAACTATCCCAGGGACCTGATCAGACATATATTATCCAAGCTCCAATAATTCGATCATGTCTAGTCGACCTTAGACCATCTATTCTAATTATTAGTCTTTATTTTTTCCACTAAAGATAAAAGATTGAACTCTTGGAATATATAAGATCATAGAAGCCGATAAATTTGTAATACTTTCCTCTAACCTGTCGTATATGTATTTTATACTCATCTGAGATTAGATAATTTAAGTATGAGTATAAATGACCGTTTTGCCATCTAATTGTTCTTACTAACTTAAGTATCATTTTTTTCAACGGTCCCGTGAACTAATCACAGACGTCAAAGTTAAATCGTGGCTAAATGCTGAGCTCAGATTTTAGCCGTTCAACAGAAAATACTTAAGTAGTCACTCTACCTATTTTTCATGACGACGGTTCCCGACATGAATTCATGTTCTTTACTTTGCTCATTCTCAAGTTCTCAACTCACTGAAATATTTGACCAATCAAATTGATCTCACCCATTTGTGAATCAAAGAACTATTAAAATCACGAAAAGATATCTATAACCCTGTCATGGGATTTAGATGAAATACACAACGATCAAGTGTAATTTAATTCTCCGCACGATCATACTACAGAATTAAACTCGACACTTGGTCCGTTTAATACACTCAATATACTAATGTCACATTTAACTATTTCTGTGATAAGGACAAATTATAAACCCGAATAGTGAATCAGCCAACACTACAACCTTCCAGAAGAAGGTGTCAACTCTTATAAATTGGCTGTGAATAAATTATTTATGATCAAAATATAAATTTTGTCATGCTGTACTTCTCGATGCAAGTACTCAATTTAAATTATCACAAGTGATCATATGCACTCTAATTCGCATGCTCAATAATAAATAAATACAATAAATAAATAAAACCACAATATATTTATTATAAATTATTATCTTATCATAGCAAAATATACCATATGGCCATAACCCAACAAATCTCCCACTTGTCCTAGAGTATACGTGTTATGTCTTACAATATCATGTCTTGCGTATATACCTCGAAAACCCTAGCTAACAAGTTTTTAGTAAATGAGTCTACAAGGTTATCACCGGTAGTAATCTTACTAGCAACCATGTTTTCTCTACAAATTATCTCTCTTAATAGATGATATTTTTCATTAAGTGTGTTTATCCCTTTGATGACTTTTGGTTCTTTAGCATTATGTTATCCCAATACACTGTAAAGGATTGTGCATATATAGGCACCACCTCGGTGTGTGTTAGGATTTTCTAAGTCATACGGTCAACTTAGTAGCTTCACAAGCTGGCAATACTCGATATCAATGGTAGAATCAGCAATTCATCATTGCTTGACACTTCTCCAAATAATGGCCCCATCATCAACTATAAACAATGATATTGTGTAAACCCACGATAGTCTTTCACTCTGGAAATCCGAATCCTTTAAACCCATCGAAACAAGATCGACGAGGAGCATATAATCATCCGACTTTATCTAAATGGCAATTGATCTTGAACTGTGATATTTTCATCAATGCTGGCATTACCATCAGGTGACACCATTACCTTCTCATACCTTTAACATTCTACTGATTTATTGGATCAGATGATAACTTATCACTCCTACTCAGATCATGTTGTTTAGGTTTATTTGACACCATGCGATGTCTGCTTGAAGTTATGTTCCAGGAATTGATAGGGTGAAATTGCTCCCACTCAATTTTTCCAACACGACCTTATTATTGGGCTGATGATCATTAATATACTTATCCTCCAGGGAGGTTGCATTTGTGCTAACAAATATCTTCCTTTCTAGAAGACTATAAAATTATCCCTAGTATCTTCAGGGTATCCTAGAAAGAGCTACGTCTCTGACATAGGCTCCAACTTTTCTGCATTTTCTTTCAGCACGTGGACAGGACTCCCGAATTTTGGATGTGATGCTAGCAGGATTTGAATCCATTCTAAAATTTCAGGAGAGTCTTGAGAACAGATTTAGAAGAAACTAAGTTAAGAACATATCTAACCGTTTCCAATGTATATCCCAAAATGAGATAGGTAGAGTTGTGAAACTCTTCATTGACTTAACCATATTTAACAATATCGCGTTTCTTCTCTTTGAAACACCATTCTGTTGGAGTGTACCAAGCGTATTCAATTATGTAACAATACCATTTTTTGTTAAAGTTGTCCCTGAATTCTCCCAAGAGGTATTCGCCACCTCTATCAGATCAAAATATCTTAATACTCTTACCTAAATGTTTCTTGACCTTAATTTAATACTCTTTTGATTTCTCAAAAGACTTTCAAGCCATTAGGTAAATGTATTTGGATATAGAGTAATCATCTGTAAAGAAATACTCATAGTTCCCTCTCTCAAATGTATTCAAGGGTCCACACATCTCAGAATAAACTAGTTCCAATACATCTTTTACTTTATCTCTTTTATATATATATATAAAAAAGGAATATCTTGGTCATATTGCCTATAAAAAAATACAAAGTGACAATGGTTTGATCTTAACCGAGTTGAGATGACCATCTCTAGTCAATCTTAAGACTAATTTGTCCAATATATCATAGAAATGTATCACTAGTGTGGTACAACTTTTGTTTATGGTTTGTAGAAGTTACTTTTATTTCATATGTGGAATAGTTTAAAGTATAAAGATCGTTAATAAAATATCTAGCCCAAACATGAACTTTAATCATTAAAATGCTAAGCATATCCGACGTTGATTTTATCAAATAACTTGTCCTATTAAATTGAAAACAGAAATCAAATTTTTTCATCATTCGAGAGACATAATAACGGTCTTTAAGAATCAAACGCCCACCACTATTGAAATAAAAATAAAATATTCCTATGCTCTTGTCAAAACTATTGCTTTTTGTGCCAATGATGATTTTTAATTGGCTTTTACTGAGTTTTCTGCTTTTCTGCAGCACTTGCATCGACATGCAGATATGATTAGCTGTTCTAAAATCTACAACTCAGAAATTTATAATATCAATCACTAAACAATACTTAGTAACAAAAAACCTCACCCACACTTCACTTCTAGCTAGTGCATATGGGTAGTTTTTCTCCTCTCCTTTTCGACATAGTTGGAACACTTGCCTCAAGACTTTCTATTTACTTTTTGTCTTTTGTTACTCTCATGCTTCTTGTTACATTTCTCTCTTCTTTCCAAATCTGCCTTTCGGCTTTGAACTGGAGGAACCATCAAATGATACATGAGTATTGCCATTGTACCCTTAAGTCCACTTTCCACATTACAACTCTATCATTAACTCAGTTAATGGTATCTCCATCTTATATAAATGATAGTCTACAGTGAACTGTGAAAGCATATCAAAATAAGAATTCAATACCATGTCAAACCGAGTCTACTTGATAGATGGTTGCACCTAGACTCTCAGCCTGTTTGAAGTGTACAATCATAGTCAAACTAAGAAAACTTCACAAGCACTCTAGATTATATGCGGATATCCTAAAAGGTATGAATGGCTTCAAAAAAGAAATAAAAAATAAAACTTCCTTCTCCGATGACCAAACATATCTTAAAGGTATGTGGTATGTCTGGGAGGTACTCTAACTTTCAAGCCTTTTGTTATAATACGTTTGACATCAAAGTCAAAATGTAATAGCAAATCATGTTGTCTGCAGTCTCTCACTCAACATATCCAGCCTTTGGACCTGTCATATGGTCTTAGTAGGTCCATCAGGACATCCTTTAAGCACAAAATTAAGTTTTCCCACATTGAGCATAAAACATCAAATTAAGTTTCCAATCCACACAATTCTTTTTGATTAGTTGGCTTTGTTTTAGAATAACAAAAAAATGGCCCGTGATATTTCGCAAAAAATTAACAATTATTTGTGGCCCAAAAACGATTCAAGAATTAAATTAAAAAACTAATGGGACTCAAGTCTATTTAATCTAATTCTTCATCCCAAAAATCTTCAAGAATCCAACAGTAGTAATCCGATGGTAATAGGACTACGTCAATGTAGTCGAAAATATTTCCGAACAGATTGACCCGTGGAAAAATGGATTCGCATGTACAGGTGCTGAAATAGCATCTGCCTCAATTTAAAATTTGGATCAACTTTATACCGACCAAAATTATTTCATCACTTTGCTGTAATTAGTAATAACAAAATTCCTTGATCAATTACCAATGTCATTAATATTTTGCTGTCCAGAAAATTCATATTGATGGTGGCCCACGTTTCCATAATTAAAAGCAATAAACTCAAATGTTATGCTTTCCATTATGCAATCAAAACTGTCTTCAATGAATTGACAAGATTCTAACACTTACACGAATTACATAATTCCTATGCTCCATAGGCTTACAATTTTGAATCTAATTTAAACGAAAATTAAATTAAGATGATGGAATCATAATTCACCTATCTTCTTACAGACTTGAAATAACGAATTACAATCAAGAACTGATCACAAATAATTGGTTCACAGTTTAATTTAATCCAATCATCACATTATAAAATATTTCTATACATCGCTCGACTAAAACACGCAATCAAGATTTAGAAATAAAAAGCACGTGAACGATCTAGATTGTTTTGATACTAGTAGTTCGAATGCGGAAGCAGAATTACCAAGAAATTAAAAATTTCTTTAATTCAATAAACAAGATCGTCTAGATATTCACGTGTATGTCATATCAAGAATAAATGATTCGGATTTTTACCTAAATTCGACGGTCAATTCTTGAATTAATTCTAAATCACGAATTTCTAGCCTTTTGGATTACAAGCTTCTAGCTTTAATTTCAAATCTCGATACTTCAAACCTCAAAGTCTTCTATGGTATTTTCCAAAGTCAAGACTACACCTTCAAACCTCAAAGTCTTCTATGATATTTTCCAAAGTCAAGACTACACCGATGGGTGAGCTACTTCTTTTAATTAAATCAAAGAACTAATACTTGAACTCAACAATAAGAAAAATAATTTTTCTCACTTTTTCTCGCTCTCCAATCTGAATACTATGGAATTATATATTATGATTATTGTTGAATTTCTAGGTCCATCTAGTCTCTATTTATAGATATACAATAATTCCAATCCTTGTACAATAATAATTCCACATTCAAATAGGAGTTTTAATTAAAATCCAAATAGGAGTTTTAATTAAAGTCTACATCCAATTAGTTTACATTTAATTATATGTGAACTTCATTTACAATTATAATTAAGTTTACAACTTTTATAGCAATTACAATTAAGTACAAAACTATATCGTAATTACAATTAAGCTTAAAAATATTATAATTACCGTAATTAAGTTCCAATACTTTATAGAGCTACCACAGGACCTGATCGGATATATATTATCCAAGCTCCAATAATTAGATGATGTCTAGGCGACCCTAGACCACTCAATCTAATTATTAGTTTTTGCTTTTTCCATTAAAGGCAAAAGACAGAACTTTTGGAATATATAAGATCACATAAGCCAATAAATTTGTAATACTTTCCTCTGATCTGCTGTATATGTATTTTATCTGCATCCGAGATTCGATAATTAGATGGGCATAAATAATCGATTTACCCTTCTAATTGTTCTTACTAACTTAAGAATCATTTTTTTCAATGGTTATGTGGACTAATTACAGACGTTGACGTTTTGCTATCGCTAAACACTAAACTCAAATTTTAACTGTTCAACAGAAAATACTTAAGTAGTCACTCTACCTATTTTTCAGAGCGACCGTTCCCAACACGAATTCATGTTTTCTACTTTGCTCATTTTCAAGTTTTCAACTCACCGAGATATTTGACCAATTAAATTGATCTCTCCCATCGGTGAATCAAATAACCGTTAAAATCATGAAAAATATCCATAACCCTGTCAAGAGATTTAAATGAAATACACTGCGATTAAGTGGAATTTAATTTTCCGCACGATCATACTATAAAATTAAACTCGACACGTGGGCAGTTCAATGTACTCCAAGTGTACTAATGTCACCTTTAATTATTGTTGTGATAAGGACAAATCACAAACCTGAATAGTGAATCGGTTAACACTACAATCTTCTGGTACAAGGTGTCAACCCTTATATATTAGTTGTGAACAAATTATTTATGATTAAAATATAAATTGTATCATACTATACTTCTCAACGTAAGTACCCCACTTATATTATCACAAGTGATCATAGTCACTTTAATTCGCATGCTCAATAATAAATAAATGCAATAAAAAAATAAAATCACAATTTATTTATTATAAATTATTATTTTATCATAGTGAAATATACTATATGAGCACACAGCCCAACAGTTGCGACCTTATAGTTTCTAATGATTTCATCAAGAACTCATGCTTCTGAGTCATCTGGTTTCTAT
>CAIGRP010090539.1:0-10355 GCA_903798385.1 Fraxinus cuspidata
GTGTTTGATTGGTATGAAAAATATATTATAGAAAAGAATATTTTCCTTGTTATGAGGAAAACAAAAACCTACTCCCTCCAAAGAAAATATTCCTTTTAAAAACAAGGAAAATTAGACATATTTTTAAAAGTTAGAAAATATTTTCTATGTAAAAAATAGCAATCAAACAATTCAAAGTAGGAATTTGGATGCAAAAACTGACATTTTTCATGGAAAATAAATGCAATCAAACACACCCTAAATACTTTCATAATAGTTTAATTATTTATTAACAAATTGTTTAGTGTAGAAAATATATATTTTTAATTTATCACATTAACTGTTTGTCATAATAGTTCAAAATGACTACAAAATTATTTGTGAATTGGAAATTATTTTTTCTATTGATTTAAATCCTTAACATTATTACAGGCCTTAACATTGTATAACTGCAAAAACTTGGTAGTGAAGGACCTAGAGATTCAAGATGCACAACAAATTCATGTATCCTTCGAGAAGTGCAAAAATGTTCAGGCTTCAAATCTCACGATATCTGCTCCCGAGATAAGCCCTAACACCGATGGCATTCACGTCACAAAAACCAAACACATACAAATTTCGAATTGTACAATAGGGACAGGTATAATAGTCATCTCAACTCGGAGTAATTAAAAAATATTTCTTTGTTAATTTAATGTCCATTGTCGTGTTAAGGTGACGACTGCATTTCAATCGTCAGTGGATCGCGAAATGTCCAGGCGACGAACATCACTTGTGGACCGGGTCACGGCATCAGGTTTTGACATTCAAAGTTACACCTAAATTTGATCTTATGAAAATGTTTCGAATATTATTGAAAGTAACTTTTCTTTTAACTGTTTTATTATAATTTTTTTTCTTCCATTTTTCTGCTTTATTAGTATCGGAAGCTTGGGATATCGCAATTCAGAAGCTTACGTATCAGATGTAGTCATTAATGGAGCTAAGCTTTCAGGAACGAAAAATGGAGTCCGGATTAAGACATGGCAGGTAACAATTTGTGTGTGTATAAGACGTATCAACACGTGCAAGGGCTCGTACATATACGAATTTTTTAAATTAATTAACATATGTGCAGGGTGGATCTGGAAGTGCAAGCAACATCAAATTTCAGAATGTGGAGATGCAAAATGTTAAGAACCCCATAATCATAGACCAAAACTATTGTGATCAAGCTGAATCATGTGAAGAACAGGTAAAAATAAATAAAACCATCTTCAATAGCTCAATTTAAATCCCCTATTTATGGTTACACATGAAATGAAAGTCACTAAAGGTCGGTTTTACGGCCTCTTCCTTAATCTACGTTGTATTGTTACGTTTTTAAACCATTGAAAGTACCCACATAACTCCCACACCAATTAGATAGTTTATAAAGAAAAAAATGTGACACGGATCGTCTTTATTTTGTATGACAAATATAGTCTTTGTTTATTTCAGAGTTCGACAGTACAAGTGAAAAATGTAGTATATCAGAATATAAATGGAACAAGTGCTTCAGATGTAGCTATAGATTTGGACTGCAGCGAGAGCTATCCATGTCAAGGGATCGTTTTTCAGAATGTTGATTTGGTACGTGAAGGAGGTGGATCGGTTCAGGCCAGGTGCAATAATATTGAATATTTGTATAATCTGGGAAGTGTGTCACCAATTTGTCCTCAGGCACATTCACGTATTGATTTTGAATCGTTAATTCAAAATGAATTAGAATCTTTCTAAACAGCAATGTGTAATCTAATAGCATATATCGTGCACAGAAAGTCTAGACAGAATCATGTATAGTGTATTTATTGGCTTAAATGGAACGTCTCTAAATCTAGAATTTATTCGTAGAAAATGTGTAATCTAAAAGCATATATTAATATCATGCACAGAATGTCTAGACAGCATAATGTATAGACTATAATGGACTTATTGGCTTACATGGATCGTTTCTAATCTAGAATTTATTCGTGTTCATATATGTAGCACAAATAAATAATCAGATCCTTATTCATTTGAAGATAATAAGGTATATTGTCACCTCAAGGATTATCCTTCCATTACATATTAGTTATTACCAATCCCTTATTTTCAAGAATTAACATTAGACGCTCCCCTTCGGGGGTAACTGAGTTGGTGGAGCAGGTGAGCACGGAGACCGAAGGTCACGAGTTCGAATCCCCTGCCAACACTTCCTCGGTTGAGCTCGTCACACAGCCGCCTACTGCGGTTTATCTCTTCTGTGTGGCTTGCGGGCTATTGCACATGGAACGAGCTTTACCCAGTGCGCACTCACGAGTAGCGGCTGCAGGTTCCTACGTAAAAAAAAAAAAACATTGGACGCTGATCTAAATCAACTATTACAATAATGCATTTTTTTTTTCTTTTTATTTTGATTTGAAGGACCTAAGTGCAACATAAATAATAGTATGGAATCTGGAAATCAAGAAAATTTGAATTGGGACCCTATGTGGCCTAGTTTGGGGACTACATTTCCGTCTAAAAATAATTTTTAAAAATTCTTGTCAAAATTTATAATTAGTGGGCTCTCTCTTTAATACCATTTTAATCATATGAAGTGATGTGGTTTGACTCAAATTCTAGTGGGTATTAGAGTTTAAATTGGAGTGATCTTAAAGAAATCAAAATTATGGAAATGAGTAAAAAATCTCCGCATTTTCACTAGCCTGGTACTAGCTGGACACTCGAGCAAGTCCGATAGAAAACAACCCGAGACTTGGTCGTTCGCCTGACGCTGCCCTGTAGCTCGAGCGATGGGGCTATCGTCCGGCTATCGCGCGCCTGTCACTTGAGTGACAGGCTTATCCGGCTCAAATCCATTTTCATTTTTTGACGCAGTTTATATATATATGACACGACTTGTATAGAAATTAACATAAGAGAGAAGATTCATATAAAATCTTGAAAGTTTTAGATTTTAATTGAGTGCATTGAGATCTTGTAAACACAATTGCTATTTATTATAGTGGATTTCTCCATATTGGGTTTAATCTTGGTGTTTATTTTATTCTTATTTATTTCATTATCGTCATTGTCTTACCGTCTAACTTCATAACAATTGGTATCAGAGCAATTTTGATATTTTGTTTGTTTTATAACATGAAGTGTTTTAATGGCAGACGAAATGTAGGATGCCTCCAATGGTTAGTCTCAAGCGAAAACTATATCTTACAACAACAATTCCTTTGGAGTAAAGGTTAATAAATAGTATTTTATATTATAAATCCACGCGATATAGGATATTCATCAGGGTAGGTGGTAGGGGTATTTAGAAAAGAAAAAATAAAATAAAATAAGAATATATTATACTGTTTAGTTCATTTCAATCTGCATATATACTGTATTTATCTACGTGTTCGATAAGAATTGGATGGAATTAAAATGATCAGTGAAGAAAAACATGTGAGATGCTTGTCAACTATCTTTTCAAGTTCAATTCTGTCGAACTTATCATTTATAGTTTATTTGGATAGGAGAAAACTGATTAGTGAAGAAAAAAGTTTATCAATTCTGTCAACTCCGTTTGGTTCTTCTTTCTTTGGTGGTGGCAGGGGCGGAGCCAAGAAAGTAAGGTTGGCACAATTTATCGATGTTGAACGTCGAGTTTTTAGTTATGGATTTAACAATAATAAAAATATAAAATAATATTACGACAATACTAAAAATAACATAGTTTATAAATTACACTTGTTCTTTTACTCTATTCAAGCTTCAATACATTAACATATTCTTCTTCTATACTCCTTTTTAGCATTTTTCCTGTGATAAGTACTTGTATATTCAAATTAACACAAAACTTCCATGGAGAAATGCATGACATAATTTCATTAACAAGTGAAAGCTGTCCGTCTTGTGTGAAATCACTTGTTATTAACTACTTGCACCTGAAATGAATATAATTAATAAATAGAAGAAAAAACACAATTAATATCTTCCTTACAAGTTACAAACACATCAATTCAGTTTTTAATTGGCATCTTTTAAGTTCAATTCATAGAATGCACTGATAATTTTTTGGCCCCACAAAAAATCCATTCACCGAATCACCAAATCATACAACTTTAGCTTAAATTTCCAGACTTACGGTAGGTTACGGAGGCGAGACGAAGCAGGCGCAGCTGGTCTAGGGCTCGAAGTCGCCGACACGAGGCGAAGCAGCTGGTCGGGTCCGTCTAGGGCTCGAAGTCGAACACTGCCTATTGTCATCGAAGGATGAAGAAGAGGAATGGATTGGGCTGGAGCCTGGACAGGGGCGTAGACGTCAGAGGCGGAGGTCGAGCTTGAATTGGGTTATGGAGGTGGTCCAGGCGGAGGTCGAGCTTCAATTTGCTGGGTGACGTTTTTTCAATTTTTTGGATTCAATTGAAGTTGGGTGAGCTGGGTGATGTGTTTTCAATTTTTTGAAATGGATTGGGTTGGGTAATGGATTAAGTATTGGGCTTGGGCTTGGGCTGGAATGTAGATATTTACTTTAAAAAACATCTGGGCCGGGATTGAGCCCAGAAGTTCAGGGTGGGCCAGTGCCCACGTCCTCATTGGCATCGCCACTGGGTGGTGGTGCCGTGGCTGGAATGCCAGCGTCAATGCAGCTTCTGCACTTCCTTCCTGTCCATCCTTCAATGTTATTTTCTCCTAAGCCACCAAGATGTCGTCCGCCGCATAGCCGTGCAATGATTCCGGCAATAACTCCGATGATTGTAATGACAGCTAAAACCACCACCAGAGTTTCTATTGAGCTACGTGTGGAGTGTTTTGGCGCCCCCACTAACGGCTGCAACTTTTTTAGAGCAATTTTTGTCAATATAAATAGTGTGAAGACATTCAAATGAAGCTCAAGAAAATAAGTTTAGAGAGAGAGAGAGAGAGAGAGAGCAGTGACAAGTGAGAATGCTTGACAACGTGAATGAGCTTGGGAACAGTAACTAGGATAATGCTTCTTATGTATTCTATAAATAAATTTATCTTATTTCAAAAAAGTTCAATTCATCTAGTATTTTAGGCCCTGTTTGGAATGAATCAAAGTCAAATTTTTAGTAGGTTTTGATAAAAGTATATAAAATATGTGGTTGAAAAGTTGTGGACCCATAAAACGTGTGGTTAAAATTAATCATTGATTTTGATTTGAAATTAAAATCAGATTTTAATTCGAACCTAACAGGGGCTTAATATAGTATTAGAGTATACAAAAAATTGTGATTTAATAGCATTAGAGTATGCAAATATTTTTGTTCAAGTTACTCTTAAAATGTTACTCGAGTAAGAAATTTGACAAAATAATCGATTATCAAATTGTGCGATGAGTTCCTAACAAGTGTACAAGAACATTTAGCAATTCAAATTGAGTCATCTCGTATATATGTAACAAGAATGCACCAACTATTTTGCCTTACGTCATACGACTTTGATGTAATGTGAATTACATGAGGTCAATGTCAACAAGTGTATCGAAGATAAAATAGAGTTGAATAATTTAAATAGATAGATAAGAAAATTGGCTAAAATTTTAGTTTCCTAAATTGTAACAACCAAATGGTATTACAAGAATATAAGCAAAATGTTAGCCTATAATAACATAGAGTACAACTTTGAAAGAAATCTATATATGTTACTTCGTCACATTGGATATTGTATGTGTCATTATTATCCATATATTGTCGAATATAAATTTGCTTCATTCGAATTTTCTATTTAATTGTTTCTTTTGAGGAGCAAATACATACATTATCGAAAACTACACTTATATCAACGGACTTTTCAATCACTTTAGCGTATTCTTCTAATCACTAGAAGACATCATCAAATATCAACGAACAAAAGGAAAAGTCCGTAGAAGAAAATCTCATGTGTAACTTTATTGATGGATTTTTGCACCTGTATGCACTTATCAATGGGATATTGAAAACTCATTTGGGATGCTCATCGGTAATTTCTGACAGTAATGATCAAGATTTATGAATCGATAAATTTTTTTGTTGTTGTTAACGAGATTTTAAGTAATGAAAGTTCATATCCAAAAAGTCCGTATTCTTTTTATAATTGTTTGTTCCTCGAGTAGTTTGTCAGTGATGAATTTTTAAATTAGAGTGAGACTCCCCAAGTTAAATATTTCGAGTATCCGAATCTGTCATAAGTTAAATTATTTAGGATTTTAAGTTTGTCCTACTTTATGTCACATGTTTGCAAGGCCAAAGAACAAAACAAACAAAAGAATATTTTGACTATCTATACATATTAGAACACAAATAACTATACATTTTTGTAGTGTGTTGACAACATTTTCCCTCTCACCGAAGGGGAAAAAAGTGGCGATTTGAAAATATCGTTCTCATAGAAGTCATAAAGAGCCAAGTGAAACTCAGGCTACTTCATGAAATGGGCTACTAACGTGCATCATATAGTTTCGTCTATTTTAACTAAATTAGGGTGAAAATAAATTATTTTTAGGATAAACTCAACTTTCGACTCACTCGTGGATCTCAAATGGTACGAAGTGAATACCATTTAGGCTAGTGTGATAAATTAACATATGGAGAACACTAAAAACTTTAAAATTTATTTATGTGTAGCTTTTTTTTATATATAAATAACAAAAGTTGTAATATTTTTGTTGTTGAAATTCACGAGGTAAAATTGATCTTCGTCATTCACAATCCACCAAAATTGCGAAATAATGAGATGGTCAATTAACTTAGCCACAACTCGAACATGGATGTGGTAAATGATTTACTTTGAACGGTGAAGTCATATATTCTACTGAGAATTTTGATAAAATTTAAGTAATTAGATGATAGTTTTTCTATTTAGAATTTACTTATCAAATTGCTTCTATAAGGTCAAAATGCCTAAATTAAACAAAAGTTGAAATCACGCTGAGCTCGTAATCCGGGGAAAATTTTGAAAAAAGATGACTCTTTGACTATTGCTATATATGAAGGGGGCCATGCTTGATAGTTATAATTTATTCACAAATTTCGTAGAATACAAAACTTATAAGCTCTTAATACTTAAATAAGCACTTTTTAATGAGTTTTTTCAGATACTTTTGTCAAAATGTATAATTTAGACCAACGTGTAGCGACTAAAGATCATGAAATTCGAGTAAACCTTGCTTTAAAAAAATTATTATCCCAATTTCTACCACTAATTTTTAGAATTTATTTCTAATTAAAATAAATATCTTATTGGCCTCGAATAAACATAAATTTCAAGAGTTCTATTTAAAAAGTTATTGAAAAATTAGAATTCACGAATGCTGAGCTGTCATCTACAATTGTCAATGGACAACCTAATCAACGGCTAGTTTTCTCTTTCTATCTTTCTTATTGCAAATGGCAGAACCGTTAAAACTCCAATAATTTAGAACATATTTATTCTGGGTTTCGTCAGTTAACGTAGAGGTCAAATGTGGATATGTTTGATCATTAATGTCAGTCACACGTACATTAAACTTTATATAATGAATTACACAATGCACAATCTTTTGTCAATTTAAAATTTTCCCCCTTCGAGGGTGGCCGAGATGGTGGAGCAGGTGAACGCGGAAACTGAAAGTCACGAGTTCGAATCCCCTGTCTACACTTACTCGGTCAAGCCTGTCGCACCGAGTTTGACTAGTGCGGTTTATCTCTCATGTGTTATCTGCGGGCTACTACACATGGAGCAAGATTCACCCAGTTCGCATTCACGAGTAGCGGCTGCGGGTTCCTACGTCAACAAAAAAAAAAAAATATAATCAATTTTTTCATTTAATTTTTTTTCCTTCACATCATATTAAATAGTTTATTGTGTACATTTTTTTTTTTTATATACAAGTAGCGAAATCCAAATTTAAAACGATAATGCTATTTAAGGTTACAACCAAGTCTACTGTGGCAACGTGGCATTAAATGACAGCGACTGTGGGTAGGAGATCATCTTTCATAAAATATATACTATAATGCATACAAAAAGGGATTGTTATCTGCTCGTTACAGGCATTGATCTGAAGGTACATTACATTTACTCCTTCATTTGATCATTAATAGGAAAAAGAAAAGAAATAGATTAATTACTTGTAGAGACATGCATAATGATAAATATATATAATTATATGTATATGTTTATTTATTCTTATAGGAATCCCAATTATTCAGGATTGTTGAAACCCTGAAAGAATTGTGAATTTTTCGTGTGATTTATGAGCTACCCATGTCCTTGAATTTTGAAATTGTGTTACTTATATCTCGAAATAGCTTGATGAAATTTTGATGCAATTTGGCTTTGAATTTTGGCCTTTTCTAGGCTGGTACCAGAATTTGAGAATTGCCCTATTGATCTCGACTCAATGGCTTTTTCTTTCCCTTCTGTTTTATTTATTAACTTTGAAATATGAGTGCAGTTTCGGGTGTGATCTCGAGACAAGTATTGCTAGCATGCGGCAGCCATTGTTTCTATTGTCCCGCAATGCGAGCCAGGTCGAGACAGCCTATGAAAAGGTACAAGAAGTTGATTGTTTTGACATATTTCCTCAGTCCCAGGTTAGTACATGAATCATATGTTAGTTTTGTCAATACTACATTGTAACCTCTCTAAATTTATTGACGTCAAGGCTTGGGATAATATAATGATGTTCAAGATGTATAATATCTGCATTATGATTTTATTAGAGTTCAAGATGTATATTAACGGATATGGTGACTTCTTTTCTGTGAATATGACAAGGAATTGGAGAATATCTTTTTTTGGTCAATGCGTTGGAAAAACTATAATTATTGAAATGTATTTATATTTTGGCATTAACAAGTTTAGAATTCCATTCGTGTCATCTTGTGAAGACATTGTGGTTTCTTCTTTATTGACTATATTTTCTATTCTCAATAACGAATTTTAGTCTCTCCAAAGTTTTCGAGTAATTGCTCATTGTTAGGTTTAATGACGTATATTGTGTAGAAAAGCATCATATTATTGCTTCATCAAGAAGTATTATGTGAATGAGCTATGATTTTCCGTAGTTGCTGATGTCACATATATTTCTTTTTACTTTATAGGATGGAGAACCAAATGATGGGATGATTGGGAAACTATGTGAATATGCTAATAGAAATCCTCTGAGCATTCCGAAGGTACTATGTATTTCATGCAGCAGAGTAAAATAATTTGCTAGTTATGGACATTCAATATGGTGAATATCCACATATTAGAAGCTGCATTCATCATGATATAACTCTTCATAGAATTGAATATGGATAGGCTAGATGAGATGAATAAAAATTCACTATATATGCTCATACCTCCAGTTTTAAGATGGGTGCTAACTATAGGGATTCTTTTCTCTAGACATCATGGTCTATCCTGATCTCTATGACAACTTCCTATTAATGATTCAATTAGATAAACTTATGATTAACGATACTCGCATTTTGTACCAAGAGATTCTTGGATTCAAAGTTATACGAGCTCTAGTTTAGTACCTACAACAGAACTTCACATTAAGAGTTTAAGAAACTTCTCGATATTCTAGAGATGAGATTGAAATGTACTGGACAAAGAAAGGGTTCCACAAGATAAACATTCCATCCATCTTTGATCAAGTTGTGTACATTTCATCACGAAGATTAACACCATAATTTCCAGAAAGTTATCCTTGTTTGGCTTCTTATATATATATTCTTAGCTAGATGGAATTGGCATTGGCAGATTGTTGTTTTTTACATCTTTTCTGCTATGTCAATTAAATTTGTAGGAAGCATGCTTGACTATTTGACAGGCGGCCTTTTCATTCTCTAGCTTCCTTCCTAATATTATCATTCATGAAGCAAGAAATCCCTTGAGATTACCTAGTGAAAATGTGCTGTATATTATTGCTTTCAGATGGTCAAATTTGTATAGACTCTGAATCTCTTGTTGCTATAATTATTACTGTCCTTATTTTTCCTTCGTTGTAATTGCTTTTTTCTCCTTTTTAAGAGCATAGTTAATTCTGGGCAAAAGCTAGTTTTACATTTGTGATATTTCTCAATTTTGCAAGCAGATTCGGCTTCTGAGAGTCGTAAAATGAAGCCTTACAAAATTTGCCATAGAAATAAACAGAAATATGATCAGGATTGAATGTGTGTGTTAATTTCCCCTTGAGCAATATTCATATAGCTCCTCAGGGCAGATTCCAGATTTTCTAGCTGAATTTTAGCAAAAGATTGAAGGTTTTCATCAGAGCTTAGTCCCCACTGATGAAGAAAAGCAGTTCTAGTCATTAGTTCTCACAATGTTTTTACCTGTATTATGATGGAAATGTGCATTTGTTCTCCCCCTTTCTATTTCCCAGTGAAGTGTATTAAAAGTGTTTTTTTTTTTTTTTT
>CAIGRP010090543.1:0-20890 GCA_903798385.1 Fraxinus cuspidata
ATACATGAATTCTTAGAACCAATATTTCGTTTTACTAAGATAGATTTGTATAGAGATATGAGATTGAAATAGTTAAACAGACTCAATGAGAACTCGAGATGGGTAAATTGAATACTATAGAAGAATTCGATCGAACATTACATTAGACTCTTGAATCTTGAATTAGGATTTAAAGGTAATCAATAAATGAAATTGTTCGTTCCTAATTTTCATTCATTATTTAAATTCTCAACCAATTTTTTTGTGCATTTTAATTAAGTTAAACTGTTTAAATAAAACAATCGTATCAACGCATAAATCTTTGTTTACTTCGATCAAATAGGAGTTAGAATATTTTAATTAAGGTCTAAAGTATAGTCATCGTACAAACGATAATCCAGACTCAAATGCCAACTATATTACTTGTTACGATATCGTACACTCCCGATATAAAAAAAAAAACGCAACACTTAACTTACTTTTACATTTCAAGACTCTATAGTGGAGTTGAACTGTCAAAATCCAACTATAAATAGAGAAGTCTTAACTCTTAAGGTCATTGTACAAGGAAGTTCGTCTCAAAAAAAATCAAACTTCCCATGTGCACATGATTAAACCCAAGAAAAATTGGNAAAAAAAAAACGCAACACTTAACTTACTTTTACATTTCAAGACTCTATAGTGGAGTTGAACTGTCAAAATCCAACTATAAATAGAGAAGTCTTAACTCTTAAGGTCATTGTACAAGGAAGTTCGTCTCAAAAAAAATCAAACTTCCCATGTGCACATGATTAAACCCAAGAAAAATTGGGATTGAAGACTAATTTTAATGATGTCTAGCTGTGAAATGAGATTCAGACAGACACAAACACTAACAAAATGAATTGCCAACATGTAAAGTCACGCTACACATGGAATTAATTCAAATGTCCAAGTCTTGCGGCATTTGATGAAGGTGGCAATTTTACACATCTATATGTGATTCACATGTGCTGGAATTTGGGGTTCAATTATCTTGGATCTTTTTTTTTTTCCATTTAATTTAATGCTAGATCTATTGAAATAATCGAAACAACTCAGTCCTTTACGGTCAGGAAGAGTTGTGTGAGTATTGACAGGAAAAGAAGTGAAATCGCAATTAGTACAAGTTGCTAGACATGAAAGTTATTTTTGAGGCACTAGAAAAAAAAAGTTAAAACTATTGTGCATATTTGGTTGTACTTAAAAAGTATGTCAAATTTACTTTTAAATATGAGTAAAAAATATTTGACAGTCATACATATAGCGATAAATGGATATACCACCTCCATCAAATCGTTGGTTGCAATTGAGAGTTTATCAACAATATTAAAATTTAAAGACATACTACTTATTTGAACGTAAATCTTTTTAAGGTTTAAACAGTAGTGTCTCCATCTTAAGCAAAGTATTTCATGAGAAGAACCACGCTCTTAATTAAATTCTTACAATTTTGAGTGATGCTATCTAACTTTAATGGTGTTAATCGTCAATCTAGATAATAACAAATTATAAGTTCAACTAAGAGAGTCCTAAGTCTTTGTATTTAAATAATTTTATCAATTGACGTCACATATAGTGTCACTCGGGTTAAACACGATAATTAAATAGCGTTACTCTACAATTTTATCTCGGATCTACGTAGCTACGCTAAATTGAGACTATAAAATTCTTCACTTAATACCACATACGTCTCTCCTCCTTGAAAAAGTTAAATACCATAATTATTTGGTGAATGCTTATTACTTAACAAAAGAGGCATTAATAAATTTAATTATGTTTGGTATACAATGTTGGATGACAATTTATCGACAACATGTCACATTACATGTTGTTATTGGACAATTTGAAAAACACTTGTTTTTTCAACAAACAGTTTTTTCTCAACTTATACATTGTTAACAATATTTTCATATAATATTGTACAGATAGCTTATCCAAATAACAATCTTGTTTATATATAATGTTGGATGACAACGTTGTTGACAACATGCCACATGGTATGTTGTTATTTGACAATTTGAACTTGTTTTTTCAACCAACTATTTTTTGTCAACTTATACGTTGTCAACAATGTTCTTCTCGAAACCCTAGAAACAGAATATGATCAGAAATATTGAAATGGATCCATGGAATTCTCCCTGTCTTCTCCATGCAACCAGTTATATGTTTTCCCGCCACGCCTACTTATTTTAGTTTTAAATTATTACATATTAATTATAATTATATAACACTAATTAATGTTGATCCGTTCTTGGCTGCGTCCTTGTCGCATTCACAATTCTCCTTAGTTTTCTCCACCGACCAATCCAAGCTCATTTATTCCGAAAACTTTATTAAATTTGCTCTATATATAATATCATGGGGGGGGGGAGGGGGGGTAACAATTAGATCAATATCACAATTGATTGGAATGAATAAACATTAAGGGTAGTCCTTTAACTTTTACATTATACTCAGTCTCTGATCGAGTGCAATTCTAAGGGTAAGTTTGGTGCATGTATTTGATTAAAGGGGTAAGATTAGTGATGGTAGCGTTAGGGAATTTTATTAAGGTGTATTATTTAAATAAGGCGTTTGATGCTACAATGTATTAAAAGAGTGTATAAACAACAAAAATAATTTTTACATCTGAGTAAATTTTTTACTTATAATGAAATTTACTTTTATTGTGTTTGATAGATATTGTTGAGGAAAGAATGTATTTTAAATAGCGATAAGATGAGAAATAATGCATTTTATTTGGATCTACTTTTATTGTGTTTGATAGATGTTATAGAGGAAATAATGTATTTTCACCCCTATTTCCACGTTTTATTGTGAAAATCATTATTTTCATGTATTTTTTCAATTACAAAATATAAAGTGATGAAAATGCGCTTCTATTTAAAAAACAAAAGAAAATAAAAGAATAAATTAGAATCATAATTCCAAAATTTCAACAGATTACAAATGAGTCCTAATATATAATTTAAAATCCAACCTAAGCCAAAAACTCAAGCCAACCACCATTTTTTAACCCTAAAAACTCCGGCTAACTACCACCCAAACCATCGGAACTACATACCATTGGACATCTCTCACTCTCACTCTTCTCTACACATACCACACAGCCACTAGCTCTAACGTCACCAGATTTGATCGGAATCAATTGCCAAAAATCAGCAATAAATATAGAAACGTATCTCCTTATTTCAACATTGTGCATGAGAACTGAGCCGCACCTTAGGAACTATGGACAACCAAAACTCCAAACTCCGGTCACCTTGGTCACTGGACTAACATACCACTTTGAAGCTCTCATCTTCCTCTTCACAACCCATCGAACCACTGGCAAAAACTTCAACGGAGTTAGTCGGAATTTCCATTCAAAGTAGGCTGCCCACACATCTTCAAACGATCGAAAGTGTCATTTCCGAAGACACCCATGACCTGCCCACCCTCAGATTGACCAAGCTCACCATTACGCACCACAAATGTTAATATAACAACAAACAATGATTTCCAGCATTTTTCTTCAACAGCGAACTTGAGCATTTCAGCAATAATTTTCGGCGTCAACGATGCAACCCATGGTCGCAGACCACTATCCCCAACACCGCCTCATCATAGTGCATCCAATGAACCCATAGGTCACCACCAATTTTGAACCAATATGAACGAATCATGCAAGGAAGATCACGGACACGTAGGTTCCATCGACCCCCTTTCATTTGAGGACTCAACTAGACTTTAACACCTCAATTCTAGCATCTAACCTTCAATTAATGTTGGTGTCATCCATCAATTGCATCAATTCCTCAATTAAACGAGCAAATGTTGGCCTGAGTTTTTGAAGACTTGGATTTTTAATTATACATTGATGACTCATTTGTAATCTTTTGAAATTTTGGGACTATGATTCTAATTTGTTCTTTATTTTTTTCTTTCTTTTCTTTTTGTTTTATTTAAATAGGAGGGCATTTTTGTCATTTCATAGCTTTAAATTGAAAAATAGATTAAAATGATAATTTCTGTAATGAAACATGGAAATATGAGTTAATATGTAAAAAAATAAAACGTAAGGATGTGTTGCACACTAAAAACCAAACGTATGGACGTTTTGTGCTAATAAGCCTTCAATGTAAACCCACCTCATTAGATGAGTCAATTTAAGTTGGTAAAGCTATAAGATGGTTAACTAGCCGAAACTATAGTTATTGTCGACAACAAAGGCCTTGTATAATAATAAAAAAATTCCATGTTCGGAGAACCAAACGAACTAATTTTAGTTAGAAAAACAAAATTAAGCCCTAGTTTGATTTAGCTAAAAATCATATTTTTAGTAAATTTTAATAAAAGTTGGTGAAATATTTAATTAAATATTAATAAAAGTTGCGAGTTTTATGAAATCACAAATTAAAAGTAATTGTTAATTTTGACTTAATTTTTTTTTTTTATCAATTTTTAAGCTGAACCAAAGAGGGACTAGGTTTATGTCTACATGCATTTCAACAAAAGAAACATCGACTTCTCTAACCAAAAGAATGTTTTTGGCCTTGATCCCAATTCAATAGTAAACAAGTCGGAAACTAGCTACATAACAAATATGATTGTTCAATTTCTTTCGAAATTGGATTCACGATCAAGTATCATGAAACTAAAATAAAATAAAATTATAGAGTTAAATATTAATTAAAATTCTTTTGAAGTTAAAAAATTTAGATTTACAAGAAATCTAGTCAAATAGATCTAGCCTAGTTTTCAAGCTGGAGATAGTGTAGGCAAGGGTTAAGCATTATTGGGCATGAAGTACGGCGCAAATGACCTTAGATTTCTTCTCGAAAAATGAGTTCTTATGCATGCTAACATGCAAGCAATTAACGTTGTTTCTGTTATATATACATATTTGTCCTATGAGTTATTGTCACTTGGCATTCATCAATTGCATTAGATATTTCTCTCCTCAATATATCCATCCATTGAGGCGGCTTGCCATTCTCGATTTTCGTAAGTATATTCTTGTATGTTGTCTAGTCTTGTATTATTCATTAACTCTATGTTTGGTTAAGATTAAAATTAAATTTTTGGGAAATTTTGATAAAAAAAAAAATGATGAAATATGCAGATGAAAAGTTGATAACTATTGATTGGAAAAGGGTAATTGTGAAAATGTAAAATCAAAATACTGAAATTGGTACAGTTAATAGTCAGATTTGAGTAAGATGAAATGACGTCATTTTGTTTGCAGCAGTCAATTTTCTTCTAAAAATTAGGACAACATACGCACCAAACAGGGGCTATATTTCAATATGCTAAACTTGATTTTTTCATGTCAATATTGTTTTGGTTAATATTTTGAAACTCGCACACGTATACAAAGTAATTCACAAAATATATTTATATTACTTAACCCTTTGAGTTGAGAATTTTCAAGTTAGATTACTTGTCTAGCATGGTGGTCAATGAAGTTAAGGACAGTAACTAATTTATTTTTAATTGTGAAAATTCAGTCCTTTTTCATTTTTGTAGCAGAAACTAGGTTTAGGGTTTAGGAAAATCGTGAGAAAATGAGACAGGCCATTGTCCTGCATTTTCTAGTTGGAATTTTGGCCTGTTCAAGTGTTTCCTATGTGGAGGCTGAAGACCCATACAGATTTTTAAATTGGGAAGTAACTTATGGAGATATCTCTCCTCTCGGAGTCAAACAAAGGGTAAATTTCGAACCTGCGTTTTTTAGTCATATCCAGTGTAATATGCTAAATGTGTCAACACACGGCTTTTGAACTTTGCAGGGAATTCTTATCAATGGACAGTTTCCTGGTCCGACTGTTAATGCCGTGACGAATGACAATGTTATTGTGAATGTCATTAACAAGCTGGATGAACCTCTTCTCATTACATGGTCAGTTCCCCTCGCTTGCCTCCAAACCCACAGTTTTAATGTTACTCTTAACATACTCGTAGAATAAGTATTAAGATTTGGGGTTTCATCTTAAAACATTAATCTTATTAAGAGCAGTAGTCCAAACTCTTATAAGTTGGTCTATGTTTTCATATTTATTCGACGTGTGATTTTATTCCTTAACATGTCTCCGTAAAATGGTAGCTCATTTGAGTAGACTGAATTGCTCGTTGAAACTTGATATGCTCTGATACTATATTAAGTTTTGAGGTTCCATCTTAAAATGTCAACTTTATTAAAATGAGTAGTCCAAACTCTTATAAGTTGATATATGTTTCATCTTTATTCGATATGGAATTTTATTTACTAACAACATGATGTCTTGATCGAGAACGCCAATTTTGAAATTCAATGAGCGCTCAATTGACATTGAGTTTTTTGGGCTCTGATAATATATTGAGTATTGAAGCTCCATTCTAGGAGCGAACTTTAGGAGTTGCTTGAGCTCTTTATTGTATTCGTAAACAAACGAGACGGAATTTTACCATTAACAATCAATTTGTGAATGGAAATTTAAACACAGGAATGGTGTAAAACAGAGAAAATCTTCATGGCAAGATGGAGTTCTTGGAACCAACTGCCCAATTCCTCCAAACTCAAACTGGACATACAAAATGCAAATGAAAGACCAAATTGGAACTTTCACATATTTTCCATCCACGTTGATGCACAGAGCTGCTGGTGGTTTCGGAGGATTTAATGTTTTAGCCAGGTCTGTGATTCCAGTGCCATACCAAAAACCTTATGAGGAATTTACAGTACTTGTGAGTGACTGGTGGAAGAAAGACCACAAGGTAATTTGTAGTTATTAAGGTTGCTTTCATTTATTTTTTATTTTTTATTTTAATTTAGAAATCTATAAGATTTGTGAATTACTAGTTCTGTAAAGAACTCTAATTTTATTATTATTTTTTTTTTTTGCAGGAATTGCAAAATATACTAGATTCCGGAGCACCTTTTCCTCTTCCAGATGGTATTCTCATCAACGGGCTCCCTCGTTCTACTTCCTTTTCTGTTATACCAGGTGATCTATTTCCCATTCAATCTTGGTCTTGAACTTTACAGATTTAAAGGTGATCTTTTCCTGTAGTAAACTTAAAAGAAGTATTAAAGAAGTTAAAATATCTTGTTCATTATTTGTGTAGTGTTATCCATTGAGAATCAAACATGCACTTTAAATGCATTTCCACTTTGGTCGTTCTATGCGCATGTTTGCCTTGTAACAAGACGGGTCGATCCTGATAAATTAATTTACCTTTGTATTTGGTTTTTCAGGTCAAACCTACTTATTTCGGGTATCAAATGTCGGATTAACAACTTCGATAAACTTTAGAATCCAAGGCCATACATTGAGACTGGTTGAAGTTGAAGGATCTCATACAGCACAAGAAGTATATGAATCACTTGATATTCACGTAGGGCAATCCAGTTCTTTCCTGGTTACTGTAGATGAAAACCCGAAAGATTATTTCATTGTGGCTTCGACCCGTTTTACCAAGCCCATTTTCACTGCCACTGCAGTCCTTCAGTTAGCAGGTTCACGATCTCCAGCCTCTGGGCCACTGCCTAATGGCCCAACTTATCAACTTCACTGGTCCATGAAGCAAGCCCGAACCGTAAGGTACACTTCCTTAAACTTCAAGGACTCATTTGGTATATAATACTGGATAGTTTGGTACTTGTTTTTTCTATAATATACCGTTCATTCAATGTACCAAACATTTCAACAGTGAACTAATGAACATTCATGCTACACAAACAGGTGAACGTGATTAAACTAGGGGGACATGTAGCGCAATATTATTGAACAATTTGAAAAAACAAAGAAACACTTAGCCACATAAATGCTGACAACACAACACCTGCCCTAACCCTGTATGCAATCCCTATTTGAGTAGCATTATTAACTAATGAACTAGGCTTTGACTTGTTTTACTCTTTGTAGATGGAATTTGACAGCAAATGCAGCAAGGCCAAACCCTCAGGGGTCATTTCATTATGGGACCATAAATGTAGTCAGGACACTGGTGCTTGCAAATTCTGCTGAAAAAATCATTGGGAGACAAAGATACAGTGTTAATAAGGTTTCATATCAGAATCCAGAAACCCCATTGAAACTTGCTGACTATTTCAATATTCCTGGTGTCTTCACCTTAAACTCCATCAAGGACACCCCTCCCGCTGGTCCTGCAGTTCTTGGCACTTCGGTAATCGGCACAACTCTTCACGATTTTATCGAAATCGTGTTTCAGAACAATGAGAATACCATGCAGTCTTGGCATTTTGATGGTTACGACTTTTGGACTGTTGGGTAGTGAAAAAAAAATTGTTTTTACCCTGATTATTTCTAACTTTTTGTTATGAATTTGCTTATATGGTAATTGATTGTTTGCTTCAAATTTTAGGTTTGGTTCTGGCCAGTGGAATTCTACTTTGAGGAGACGCTTTTATAATTTGGTTGATGCTACCACCAGATACACAGTTCAGGTGATTTCATGAAAGTGGCTAAAACACAGTTTCTTGTGAAGTCTATGTTTGGCAAAGCTTAGTAAATTTACTTATAAGTATATTTGAAAATAAGTAATTCTTGGTTTGTAGGTATATCCAAATAGTTGGAGTGCAATATTGGTGTCGCTCGACAACAAGGGTATGTGGAATTTAAGGTCAGCAATTTGGCCAAGGCGTTACCTGGGACAAGAGTTATATGTTAGAGTGTGGAACGATGAAGACAGCCCCTATACAGAGTATGATATACCTGCAAATGCATTACTTTGTGGCAAGGTTAAAAAATAATACATAGGATTCTTTACCATTGTGGCATGTTTCAATAGAATCGGACAATACTATACTATTATATGTGATGTCACGTACTTTGTTACAAACATGCACGTGCTGTATTCATTTTTAAAAATTTTTTTTTTTTTATGTTCTTTTTCTATTTAGTCAGTCACGAGGTTGTGACTCTCTCTCTCCCTATTCCAAACTCGTAAAAGAAGAAAGAAAGTAGAGAAAGGGAGAGGAACGTTATGGGGGAAAAAAAATCAAATCAAATCAATGTTGACATTTGAACCCTGATTTTATGTGTAGTTTTGATAAATAGTTTCATTTTCTCTCCAATTTAAGTTAATTTTTTTTGTCTTTCTTTTTTCCTTATTAATGTAGTGTTATAGTAGATATTATAATTTATTTCGATACGTGTAAAATGAATAACACAATAATTAAGCTCCCGTTTGGTGGGGTATTAATATCAAATTTTTAGTATTTTTTTATAAAAGTTGATGAAATGTACGGTTGAAAAATTATGAATCACATGAAATATATGATTACAATTAATTGTTGACGTTAACTTATATTAAAGTCTAGATATTATTATAGAATAACTCAGTTAAAATTTGGAGAGGCCACCAAAATTCAAAAATTATGAAGATCTAACGACTAATCCCTGTTAATATTATAATTAAAATTTGGGAAATTTCTTATTGAAGTTCCTAATTTTTACCACTTGAGCACCTAAGTGCTTGTTTAATTTTATTGAATAATCAGTTTTTCAAAATTTGAAAGTACGCGTTTTTTATTTGTTTTTATTTCAAAATAACAAAAAGAACGCGTTTTCTACAATTTTAAAATGGATACTCAAAACAAAAAACCCTAAATAAATTCAAAACTCAAAACAATAAATTGAAATACGAAAAGAACAACCCCTTAGTAATTGGAAACTAGCATAACATTACAAAATTACATGAAAACATAATTAATTGTAAAACATCACCCTGATTTTGATTAATTGAAGATGATGATGATGAATTTTTAAATCTTGAATCTCTTCAATAATTTTTTAATGATTCTTACAATTGCCTTGTGATTTGCTCAAAAGATTGATGATTTTGGCCTACTTTCGATGTGATAAATTGATGAAATATATGTAGGATAGGTTCTTGAGAAGTCTCATCAATAAGTTAGAAATTATGCAAAAATTAGTTTCCAAATAGAATTTGTAACAAAATAGGAAAATTGCCACGAGGGACCCCATGCGCAGCCATTTTTGCCCCGTATGCGCCATAAAGCAAATTTTCTCTTGGTAATTGAAAAGTAGTGCAGTGCGTGCACGCCATATATAAATTTGGGCTATTTGAGCGTGCGGGGCCGCTTGTTTCCGATTTTGTGCAATTTCGTCCCAACTTTTGATTCTTGATCCGTTCAAGTAATTTTTCCTTGCGAATTCGATCCATCAACTTCTAATTGCAACCAATTGATCTCGTAAACTCTTGATTCATCATTTTTGGTCTGAAACAACTATGAAAAAGTTACAATTTAGTCCTCAAACTTTGGATTTTACCAATTTTTGCCAATTTCACTTTCAATCATCGAGCTTTTTTCCTAATAAATGAAACATAAACTAAATTAGGCTATAATTTCTCCAAAAAAAAAAAAAAACAGCGAAATATCAATATTTTAAAGCTCTAATAAGTTTATAAAATACAATCATTAATTTTTTTCAAACTTAAATGTTTGTTTGTCCTCAAATAAAATCATAACCTCAATTATTACACAAACAAGCATGCAACAAACTTTGTAAGAAAAGAGGAAAGTATTCCTCAGGTTTTTTGTCTAATATTTGAGGTAACTTGTTAGATCCATTCATTTCATATTTCAACTTTCTAAGCTGCCTCCTATTTGATATCCTTGTACCTTTGAAAAATGAAATAAACAAATATAAGAGTAGAACCCATTTTAAGCTAAGAGCTAGAATTTTGCGTACATGATAACCATTTCTACGTCCCTGGAACCTTAATATATACATGCTGATTCTTTTAATTAAATAAAAATATGCCTAAAACTAATGCACTAATAAACTACATGCAATGCATTGACATAAAGAATAATAAAAGGGTAAGAAATTGGGTTTGCCTTCCAATAAATGCTTAATGTAAAGTCTTCTGATAGACTTTGTAGAGGAGATTATCATGGTGGTTCAAATAGAATTTTTTCCCCCATTACATTCCTTGCAATTTCCAGCATTGCATCCTCTTTTTGCTCTCCACATCTTAAACTCTTTGTTCTCATTTCGACCATGAGTTCCACTAACTTTAGGTTTTCTCTTCTAAGAACTTTGTAGATCATCTTCATCAATTCACTTGCACTCCTTGAGGTATGATGGTTACTTAGATTGATTGTATAATTTAAAAATTTCTTGTTCATCCTCCACCTTAAGGTCAACTCTCATTTTCCATGTCAATCAAGGTTCGACTAGTTGCTAGGAAGGGTCGACCCAAGATTATTGGAATAATTTGATTTTTTTCTATGTCATGAACAAGGAAGTTCGCTAGGAATATCGAGTGCATCCTCAACTTTGCCTCTTGGATATTTGACAATTCTATCCGCCAACTACAGTGACACCATTATTCTTTTACTTCTCCAAGTCACTAATTTGCTTTAGACATAAAGGCATCAAATTAAGACTTGCACAAGTATCGCATAAAGTATTTTAAAAAAATATTCTTTGCCTAGTGAAATAGGTAAAGTGAAATGTTGATCTTATATTTTGATTATAACAAACAAAGTAGTTTTATCTCTAACATTTGTATTCAACTCTTCATTGTTACACGTTTATCAAATTGAAGACAAAACAATTGTTATCAAAAGACTTGCAGTTGACGATCAAGAAAATTCAAGGTGGATTCGAGCATTTACAATCGGAGACAAATTGATAACTCGTGTCAATTGAAAATCGAGCAACAAATCAAGCACTCATGCCAATTTAATCAAAGATATTAGAACTAATTGCAGTTGACGATCAAGAAAATTCAAAATGGATTCGAGCATTCACAATCGGAGACAAATCGAGTACCGATGCAAAATCAATCAAAGATATTAGAATAGATGTTTGAACTCATTTGTAAAGGTAAAATACTTTAATTCTTAACAATGACTCATTAGAAGCTCAAGTAACGAATTTTCATGCATGAGAAAGATCTACTTCGTAAAAAGTTTGCACAAAATTTATTTTTTAAATGTAAGAATTTCAATTTAATTTTCAAACTTACTAACACCACTTACCTTAAAAAAATCAAGTAAAAACGTCATTTATAAGCCTACATTATTTCAAACAATCAAACGAGAGGAGGCGAAAAATTTCAGTCCATTCGGATGGTGAATCGGATGCCCGGTTCATCTGCAACGGTCGATCTTTCAACCGTTCTGACTTATGACGAGCAACGACTAAATCAGTCGTCTGGAACAATACCAGAATCTAGATGATCATCCAGTTCGACAGAGTGTCTGACGTTTTTCAACTGCAATAAATATCAAATCACCTGCCATTCATTACAACATTCAAGAGAATTCAAGTGAAATACTTTTGAGCAAAATTATATTGATTTCTCATCTCATTTATTATTATCAAGTCATTTTAACTTTGAAATTTTTTGATAAAATTAACTTTTGAAATCATTCTACACATAGAAATTTTTCATACCTAACATTTGAACTTCATTCATTGCTATCTATTCAAATGTTAGTATATTTATCTCTTAGTACTTAATTGTGATCATATCATTTATTAAGAGAGAAGTTTTATTTGTAAAATCAACTTTCTTTAGAACTTGTAGATCGTGTTGAGGTCCCGTAAAGCTCAACTTTGTATAAGGATCGATGCTCCTCGTTTGTAAGTAACCGTAAGCATTGTAAATGGTTGGATTGCACAACAAGTCAATCAACATAGTGAAATTGACTTTGCTCTTGCTGGAGAGCTTGATAACGGAGGACGTAGATTATTGCGTTGGATAGAACCTCAATAATTATATCGTTTGCTTTATCTATCTCTCTTTACTTATTACTTTCATATTCGTACTTATTATTTGAATTAATCTATCTAGTATTACGTGCTTGATTTTAGATTAATTTTTAGAAAAAATTTTAAAAATCAATTCACTCCCTTTTGGTTAGCTATTCTTGGGTTATCAATTCGTATCAGAACAAGGTACTCATTTTTAAATTAAGATTCTACAATCTCTAACCACAACAATCTTCAAAATCTCAGGGGGCATTCTACAAATCGACCTCCTTTCTTTGATAGGACGCATTATAATTATTGAAAAATTGGAATGATGATTTACATTCAATCAATAGATTAATATTTGGGAAGTCATTGAATATGGTCCATATGTGCCTAAAAACATTATTAAAATTGATGGAAAACCCAATCAGTCTATTCCAAACCCTAGAGAGAAATATGATGAAGATGATAAAAGAAAATTGTCCTTGAATGCTAGAGCTAAAAACTTACTTTATCGTGCCTTAAATAGAAATAAGTTTAATTGTATTAGCACATGTGACTCCGCATATGATATATGACATCTTTTAGTTGTCACTTGTGTTGTTACTAGTAAGGTAAAAGAAATCAATATTAATCTCTTGGTCAAAGAAAGGTCACTCATGTAGGCACAAGTAAAGTAAAAGAAACCCAGATTAATCTCTTGGTCAAAGAATTTGAAATTTTTTCATAAAACAAGATGAACCTATTGTTGACATGATTACTTGTTTCACCGATATTGTTAATTGCCTCAAGGACTTTGATCGTAAATTTACTAATAGTGAACTTGTAAACAAAATACTTAGGTCACTATCGGAAGATTGGAGTTCATTAAGAATGTTGATAGAGAACACCAAAGATATCAACTCTTATTCTTGGGAGGAACTTTATGGAACCTTGATGACATACGAATTCAACAACGCCGAAACCAAGGAAAGGACGATGAAAAGTAAAGAAGAATCAAAAGAGCCTCCTAGGTGTCAAATTTCTCTCAAAAGAGAACTACAAGTGAACACGTGAGTGAAGAAGAGCTTGATGATCTTGGACTTGTTGTCAAAAAATGGAGAGTTTTCGAAACAATCAAAAATTTCAAAAGAAAGAGGAAAAGAGCAAAGAAAAAAGCTAGAAAATCATTTCTTATGATTGCAATAAATCCGGTCACAAGAAAATCGAGTATCCAAACAAAAAAAAAATTTCAAGAAAAAGGCACTCCAAACAACATGGGATGAAAGAGACGATGAAATCGCGATGAAAAAATGAAAGTCAATAAGAGATCGCCAACATGTGTTTTCTGGCAATCGATGATGAGGTAAATTATATTTAAAAAAATTCATATAATGATTTATCTTCCTCTTATGATGAAATTTTGAAAGAATTTGAAAAACTCGCTCGTAATCATTCTATTCTTAAAAAGAAACATAAATTATTAAAAAATGAAGGGAGAAAATTTTAGAAACAAAAAAGGAAAATGGTAATTATGATTTATTGTATAAAAAAAATTGTTTTTTGAAAGAAAATGTTGAAGACTTAATAAAAATTATTTCTAAATTCACTCAAGGGAAGAAGAATTTTGATTTAATGGTCGGTGATTAAAAATGTGTTTTTGATAAAGGAGGCATAAGATATAAACCATTTTTGAAGCAAAAATCTCTCAAAAATTTATTTGTCAAAGCCTTAAATACAATTCTCTCAAAAACCACTTGTAAATTTTGTAAAAATGATAGACATATTACCTACAATTATCTAACTAAAAAGAAGCTACATTTTGAAAGTAAAAAGAGTGGACTCGAGGATCAACTAAAACTAACTATTAAGGACTCAAGTTTGTATGGGTACCAAAGATCAAAAGTTAAATTATTATTGTAAATACCGAAGAAGATGGTGAGCAAATGGTTCTTGGATTGCAGGTGCTCAAAGCACATGACTGAAGATAGAACTTTAATATTGAATTTCAAAAAGAATGATGGAGGTCATGTCACATTTAGAGACAATGCAAAGGGAAAAATCATCAGAATTGGAAATATTGGTAATCATCTCTCTCCTTTCATTAAAAATATACTATTAGTAGATAACCTCAAATATAAGTTACTTAGTATTAGTCAATTATGTGACAAAGACTATCATATTAAATTTGATTCTTCTAAATGTCTCATTAATGATATTACATCTAAAGATGTATTGTTTTTAGGAAGACGCACTGAAATATATGTGGGATAGGTTCTTGACAAGTCTCCTCAATGATGTGCCCACGTCAGTATTTATAATGGTTGAAAATAAGGATTGTGCAAAAATTGGTTTCTAAATAGTTTGAAGCAAAATAGGAAAATGCCACGAAGATCCCCTAATAGCTTGAGCGCGCGCAGATATTTTTGCCGCGTGTGCGCTATTTTGTGTGGCACACTTGTGTCGTATATAAATTTTGGGCTATTTGTGCATGCTTGGCTGCATCTTTCCGATTTTGTGCAATTTCTTCGCAAATTTTGATTCTTGATTCATTTAAGTTTTTTTTCCTTGCAAATTGGATCCTTCAACTCTAATTGCAACCAAGTGATCCCGTAAACTATTGATTCATCATTTTGTGGCTGAATCTACTATTGGAAAGTTACAATTGAGTACTCGAACTTTGGATTTCACCATTTTTTGCCAATTTCTTCCTATTTCACTTTCAAGTTTTTCCCAACATATGAAATATAAACTAAATTAAGCTATAATTTATCAAAAGAATAACGAAATGTCAATATCTTAAGGCCCTACTAATTGTATAAAACAAACTTATATGCGATAATTAGAGTGTTTTTCCAAAATTGAAGATGAGCCCACTGTTAGGTGGGGGAAAAAAAAACCTTCTTCGTTCATTTATTTTTCCTTTATTTTGATTGGAATAAGGGTAGAATCGTCTGATTGACAAAAAAGTTTCCATCCTAAAACTATCTAAAGACTTTGAAATGTTGGAGATTTAAATACCAAGAACTAAAAGCTGAGAATCCATTTGCAGAAAATATTTAAATTAAGGATTCCAACTGCAAATTTTCATTACACATTAGATGCTGAACTCATGACATATTTGATACGATAATTATTAAGGTTATATATTATCGAGTCGAGTGGACGATTTTACGACGGAGTGGGAACAGCTCTGAGAGGATTAGCTTTCTGCAATGTTATTCCGAACTTCTCTTCCATGTCCAATTTCTTTGGTGCAATTCCCCCTTCAAGCTTCCAATCGAATGAATTCAAAAGTGAACCCAACATTACAGGAACCATTCTAATAGCCAAAGGCAATCCAGGGCAAATTCTTCTTCCAGCGCCAAATGGAATCAGTTCAAAATCTCTTCCCCTAACATCCAATTCAGATTCCATAAACCTCTCAGGCTTAAACTCCAATGGATTCTCCCACAAGGTAGGATCCCTTCCAATAGCCCATGCGTTCACCAACACTTGCGAGTTCTTCGGGACAGTGTAGCCGGAGACCTCCACGTCTTCTTCGACTCTGCGTGGGATCAAGAATGGCACTGGCGGGTGCATCCTTAAGGTCTCTTTCACCATGCACCGGAGATATGGAAGCCGGGAAACATCGGCTTCTTCTAAAACTTTTCCTTTTCCGATCACTTCTTCGAGCTCGGCTTTGGCTTTCTTCATGGTTTCTGGATTTTTAAGTGTTTCTGCCATTGCCCATTCCAATGTGCTCGAAGTTGTATCAGTTCCCGCAACAAATAAGTCCTTCAATAAAATTGTGCTCGTGTTAGATTTTTTTTTTTTTTTTTTTTCTGAAGAAAAAAATATAACCTGATCAAGGGATATAGTAAAGACACAACTTTATCCATATAATATATATATTCTAGGTACCAAGTATTCCATTTGAGAATGATATTGAACTCATGACATCACAATGAATTAGATTTAATTTCAATGATTTTTTTTTTCTTAATATTGTTTCATAGTGTCTAATCCTCTCAATCAATTGTTGGAGTGTAATCATGAAGTTAAGCAGAACACAAAAAAATAATTTGCAACATGTGTGTGGTGGCGATGGTGGAGAGAAGTAATACAAACCAAGCACAAGCGTTCGATATGAATCCTATCGATTTCTTCTGGATTTTCTTGGCTAGTATCAAGAAGAACATCCAACACGTCGGTGTTTCCACTATTAAGGGACTTCCTTCTCTGCAACCTTTCATTAATCAAGCCATCAAAAAGCTGAATCACCTTCCCGAAATGAATAGTCATGCGACCCCGTATTCCTGTTGAAGACAACATTTAAATAAATACACACGTCTCCTTCTTAACAACTTAAAACTCTTAGATGGTACATTGCTATTTTATGAAAATTGAGCAGATACGTGTTAAAGACATTATTTATATAGATAGATATAGCTTTTAAATGAGATTATTAACAAATACCTAGAGGGTCTAATTTATCAAGAATAGGGAAGAAATCCACCAGATTAGGCTTCCCAGCCTCCACCATTACATTCCAAACCAGGTCCTTGAATTCTTTGGCCGAATCCGAAAAAGGGTCCGTCAAATCCTTGGAGAAAATTGTATTAGACAACAAATTCAGTGAAGTTCTAAATGCAGCCCGGCCTATATCCACTGCCTCACCGGCCTGACTATTGTTCCGGCAATATGCAATGAGTTCTTGCACCTTCCTAACCCTCAAATGCTGGTTGGCGTCTAACCGGTTGCCGGAAAACATATTCGAGTTCAATATTTTCCGGAGGCTTCGCCACTTCGACGCCACTGGGAGCCACACGATGGAGTACTTGAACTGGTTGTGTGCATGGATGGCATTAGGCACATGCCTACTCGAAAACGCAAGGTCCTGTTTTTGCAACACCTCCTTCGCCATGGCGGAGGAGGTAATCACCACCGTATTTATGCTACCAAACCGGAGGCACATGATCGGGCCATAAGTTTTGGCCAGCTTAGCTAAAGACTTATGGGGTTGATCGCCGAGCAAATGGAGGTTCCCGATAATCGGCAACGGCGCTGGCCCCGGCGGCAGATTCTTGCCTCTGGTGGATATCGAGCGGAAGGCTTGGATTAACGTAAGTGCAAACAATAATACTAAGACAATTGTGAGGAAATCCATGATTTTTATTTATTTTTATTTTATTTTTTCACACAGTACACACACTAACTACATGGATATTGGGAATGCTCGTGCTTGTTTATACTGGATTTACTCACCACGAGTAACGCGAGCGGTTTATAAAATTCAGAAAACAGTATGGGAAAAGATCGTATTCACAATATAGATTCGGAAAATTTGCATAAATATTCCCCAACATATCGGGGTATTGTGAAATTAGTCTTGATTCATTTTTTCTAGACAGTCCACTCCTTAGTCCTAAAGTAGTCATTTCCATTCATTTTAGTTATTTGCACGCATGCAACTCAATGCTCAACATTTAAATAACTTTTTTCACATTAAAACCAAGGAATATACTTGACGTGATCAGTGGTGGATTCAAGATTATTTGTCAGTTACGATGATCGTTGATTGTCGATAATCAATGACCGTAATACTGAAGTTGTTTATTAATATTTAATTAAATAATACAAAAAAAAAAAAATCTCAATCTATATGTAGATTCCCCAACTTATCATTTTCTTTTATCACAAATCACATTACATGGATATCACATATTTTCAAATTCACAAAATCTCTAATTTTCATAAATCATAATCGTCAGTAAGATTCAAAAAATATTCCAGCATCGACGTATCCACAGAGAGCAAGATTAAAAAAAAAAAAACTCCAACAATGACAAATGACAGCAATATATTCAAAAATAAAAAGGAAAATGCAACTACGCAATATTAGATCCCCAAATAAAAAGTTCGAACAAAAATTTGAATTGCCTAATTAATTGTTACACATGCATATGTACAACAAATACACGAGGAAAAGAGAAATTACCACTTATCATAAACTTTATCGGCGGGCAGCGACAACTCAGCAGCATCGACAGGCGGAGCGAGTCACAGGGCGCAGCCGGCAAAGGCTGAGTGCGCAGGGAACGGAGGGTTTGAAATTTGATTGGATAAGATTTTGTTATTTGATTTCGCAATTGAATTGTGAAACAAATACAAACCATTAAACCAACTATGAACTAACCAAGCAGCCGTTTGTCCATTGTCCAAATGAATTGAACTTATTTTTTTAAAAAAAATAAATAAATAAAGAGGCCCAAAAGAAAAGACCCACAATAAAAATAAATAAGTAAAAAAAATTCCTACCCAGCTCCCGATGGAGATTGTAAATTTTGACGAAACCAGTAAGGGCGGTCACGTCACCTTGTCGAGTGCTAGCTCTGCTACTGAATGTGATTCACAAAGATGTTCGAGTGAATTGATCTTTGACTGGTTGAGACCATTGTTGATCAGGTTATTTATGAGCAGCCTGGTCTTGTTGAGCCTGATTTCATAGTTAGGTTGTTCATTTTTGGGTAGGACCAGCCATTCACTTTAGGATTTGAAAGCCAGGCATAAAGTGTGAAATGAGTGAAAAATAACATATGTAGTCAATCTTAAATTTAGTATTAGTATCTTTTGAAAACTCTCCCAAGCAAATGAAAACTTTGGTCTTGTTATTTTTGTTCAGCATCTTGCTACATTGTCACAAAATAACTCGTGAACAAGGTGTTTCAATAATCCTCCGATGCACAAATAACCAAAAGACAAAGGAATCTACACCAAGTATAATAAATGTAATTACCTCTTTCCCTCTGTGCTTGTTGCTTATAGGCTCTTTCCTACATTGATTTTCACGATTACTCGAGGATGATTAACACGTATAATCTATTATCAAACAATTGATGTTGTGATCGAGCCATGTCATGATCACTACTAGGGTTCGAGGCATAATATAGGGTTGGAGGCATAATAGTTGTCTAGATATTGAGAAACATCGTCAAATTCTCCTTTGTTTTATTTGGGCAATGGACTAAAGTTGTCAACATGATTTAGGTCGTCCTCAAATGTTTTAAGCCATCTTCACAGAAAGTCTTGACAAATGGCATTTGATTGTCAATGGTCACTAAGTATAATTTAGAATGTAAATGCGGATTACTTTCTATAAACCTACACTACCTAGGGGGTTTAATTTGTATTTCTTAATTAAACATCACTCTCATCCACTAGTACTATTGAATTGTTACATGAGGCCAATCTTTCCTTTTGCCCAATGAATGCCAAACCCGACCTCCGTGAAGCAAGAAAGAAAATGAATACTGAAAAAATGAATTTACGATTGAAAAATCTTTTTCTATCATGTAATAAAATGGAAAAATCGTTTTCTAGAAATTAATTTTCCATCTGGATGAGTGAAAAAGTTGGCGTTGACAGAAGAAATCCTTGAAAAATTCTCGTTTTTTAAAATAATATTTCGTTCATGTGATTATTTTTTAAAGTATTCCATTAATTGTGTAAAAATGGATGGGTAGTTTCAGGTAAGGACCTGGCACGGCCCGGTCCTAACTTTCCGGTTAGCAGGCAAGGCCTTAATCGGCCCATAAAATATGCATATGTCTGGTCTGGGGATCGGCTCCGGCTCTTGACCTGAAAAACTTCCTTTTGTTGAGGAATGTGGAAAAATTTTCATCATCTTCCCATAAACGGAACTAGACTTTAGGAAATAGAGTCCTACAATGATCTCACAGCCAAAGCAATTTTCGAGGTTTCTACTTGAAAATGTACACAATGCTGAAAACGAAAGTTAGTCAAACGTTGTTTTTAGGTGGAATTATTAAAAAAAAAACAAAATTCTTTCAACAAGCAAGCAAGATTTTGGATGTACTATTTGGAAATAGGCCCGGTTTTGAGCCTCAAGGTATAATGGCCTCAAAGTTTTTTCGGGAAGTCCAAAACAATTATGTTTATCAAATGTACAAATTACACCTGGTATTAAGATAAGTTTTAATTTAAATTTTACTATCCACCTTTTTTTTTTATTCTGAAAGTATATTTAAGGGAAAATGAATAATTTTTAATAAATAAAAATAACATAAATTAGCTTGATTATTATAACATTTGAAGATTAATTAACGTACAGTTTAAAGAATCAAGACATTTAGAAATTTTAAGAAGATTAATTAGTTACAATAAAATATTTTTTTATGTTAGTTTATATAATA
>CAIGRP010090547.1:0-11132 GCA_903798385.1 Fraxinus cuspidata
TTACCACACAAATGCTGCCCCTCTTCATTCTCTGAATCCCCTTCCTTCAGTTCTCAATATACATTTTTCCAAACTTAAATTTACAGCCTACCCCCTAATAATATTGTAGCAAAAATAAAAATACACCAAACGGATCAAAGAATTTGTAGCCTGTGACTAAAATTAGCAAGAACACTTCATATCATAACTTACAAAAGTCTTGAAGCTAATTATGAGTACAGAAAAATAAACTCTCAAAGAATATAACATCAAAATTGAATTTTTCCAGATAAAAACTAAAAACTCACACCAACCCACAGACCAAAATCTTCAAATACCCTCAATATCAAGCACTAAATCCAAAAAAAAGAAAAAAAGAAAGAAAGAAAGAAAAAGTAACAAAATCCCAATGTCACTTTTCAGAAAAAGATCGGCAACCAAATTGATAAATTCCAAGTGCTCACGGACAAAAAACATATCAAGAATACACAAGTACTTATTGTAACTTAAATCATGAACCGAGAGAGAGAGAGAGAGAGAGAGAGAGAGAGAGAGGGAGGGGAGAGAGATTAAACGAGATCGTGATCTTGATCTGTGCTCAAATCTATCCCATGAATGAGATCTGTGCATCATTTGATTTCAAAGAGCTACCACTCGATTATGGAACTCAAACCAAAAGCAACCTAGTCACGACGGATGCAAGAACTTGCAGCACTATTAGATTTTAGGGGAACTGCGATGAGGAGAAAGTCACATAAACGGGCACCGGTTTCATTCGTTAGTTGTTATACTTTGGGCAATACGATGTAGTGTTAGGCTTTTTGAAAAAATGAAATTTTTTAAGAGAGCATTGAAAATTTAAGGGCGGGGAAAATGAAATTTTTACCAACAATTTTTTTTACCCTTGATAATATTTTATATATATATATATATAGTTTCCAACAGAATCATCCGTTAAAAAATTTGTTAGTAAATTATTTAATTTATTTTTTATTTATTATTTACCAACGGATTAGCAACGTCATCGTTCCAACAGAAGACTTCCGTTGGTAATTCCGTCGGCAATTTAATATGTTAATTTTAAAAATAATAAAATAAAAATTCTTTGTCCATTTGTTTATAATCTGTCGGCATTAGGAACGAAATACATCCGTCTCTAAGATTCCATCTCTGTTGCCTCCTTTTTTAGTAGTGGAAGAGTTACACACAACACAAGTCATATTAGCACAATACATGAGAGCACATCATATTATGTCCATGAAAAGTCACAATCTTCAATGCCATGGTCAGTGGTCACAATAAATTGCACAAAGAAAATATGGCAAGTATCAAATACAATGTGGAGAAATTTAACAAGAAGATAAATTCTGGCTTGTTGCCAGTACAAGTCGAAGAAATTTTGGTTCAATCTGAATTCCACAATGATTTGGAAACAATGCTAGCCTGTGTTCTCATAGTATGGATAATCTAGTCACGCTATGAAAAATTGGCCAAAGGAGGAGCGGGTACGGCTAACTGCTCGCAGTGAAATATGGGCAGTGTTGTTTATAACAATGTGTCTCTTTTCATAAGTGACGATGATATAAATTAATTAGAATATGTACATCGTTCAGGCATGTCGCTAGTTTGCATGACAGATGGAGTGTAACTGATAGCGGTTTGTACACAAACATTGGTTTGGCATTAATATAACGTCTGTGGTAGAATTTATGTGGATGCTCATGAACTTTAGATAAAACCAAACAATAGAGTTGCACCATAATTTTCAGCAAGTTATTCTCAAATAACGTATCAAAAGTTGTAGAATAGACGGCAAAAAATTTGGCTCATTTTTCGTCAAGGTGAAGATTATTGGAAATTTTGTCAAAAAAAGAGCCAAAATAAAAATGCATATTCATTTTTAAGGTAAAGATGCCAAAAGGTCTAGCAATTGGAAAGGAAAGAAATTTTGGCATAATATTGTAATTGTCCATAATATAATTGACTTGGTTGCCTCTTGTACTTGGTACCAGTGAGGAAATAATATGAGCATAGCATTCTAATTTCTCTTCTTTTCTTTATGATTTGTACGAAGAGTAGAAACTGTAGAATCGTAGGTGTGGTAAAGCTTAGATTATTATTTTCTTACGATACTTGAGGGTTTGGGTGAGCGAGAGATGCTATGCGATTATAACAATTTTAATAGGTGGAATATATGTGTCTTCGACGGTCAATTATTTTTCTCCGATTTTGAATTATTAAAGTAAATTGTTGTGTTGTATTTCTGTATCTTTTATAGTTTTTAAGGTTTGTTAATGTTTCTACATACAAGGATCTTGTAGAAATTTTCGAAATTGATCTCAATTCCGAACACGCTTCACACAAAGTCTTGATCATCCTCATCAACGTAGACAAGGAAGGCAGATGTAATTCATTTTTACTAGTTTTTATCTATTCATCATTTCAACTTCTTGTTCTGTGGTATTAACGTGATTCAAATACCGTTTAGACTATATAAAAAATATTTGTTTCAAAATCTTTAATTTCAAGCATTTTTTTTTTTAAACTAAAATCATTGGAACTCTCTTATCATGAGGCAAGTGAAAGATATTTTAAACTTTCAAAGGTGTAACAGTACAAATAAGAGGGACTTTTGATCTTTTCCTTTAATAGTTATATAAGAAGGAAGGACAATGAAGAGGAATAATTAAGGAGGAAAAAAAAGAGGAGACTATGATTTTTCAGAAGAATGAAAATTTTAAAAAGATCTAAATATGACTAAACATTTTTCATTTTATCTTTCAATGCAAACCTTTTTCTTGTAATTTCCTCCTTCAATATTGTTCTATTTATGTATGTAGGCCAAGTAGTACACAATTTTTCTATAGTGATAATGCATGAATCAAAGAAATCAAGTAAATTACAATGACGTAATATCTTTAAAACCCAAACTGCTATTATCTTCAACGAAGAAGTTAAATAAAAATGCTGTTATCTTTTTCGCTCTCCTTTTCTCTTAATCTTTGCCAATTTATTTCCAATTGCAACACCTGCAAGGAGCACAGCTCTGGAGTTCCAGACCAGTGGTAGATCCAGACTACTTTTGTAAGTGCTTCACAAACTTTCTGCTTGCTTCTCATTAATTTTGTCTCATCTAATAAAGAACAATTTAGTTGCTACTCTTTCATACGTGTTCGTTTTCGAGCTTTTCTTTTCGATATGGCTTGAGTTACTTAGTCCCTGATACTCACTCGAGACAATTTATCTAACCTTTCTTATTTCTTTTCCTTGTGCATTCTTTTCTGATTGTAGACATATGGGACAGTAAGGGTGCGGTTTCTGCAAGCCACTTGTCAAATGCACCAAAGGCCCCGGGTTCACAAGCGCCATCTCATTCATAATCAAGTGCAAGATGATGGATTAAATAGAACATACATTTGGCGATTATATGGACTTCGAATGAACTTGTTTTTATACTCCTTCCTTAACTTTAATCCTTAGGTATGTTAGTACAAAACGAATAAGAATAACCAAGAAATCAGTAACTGTTTCAGTTTCTTTTCCTTTTTCCCCTTCAGTTTTATTTTTATATGCACTAATCTGAGTGCCAGGTTAGTTCCAAATCAACGTTTAAACCCAAAAATCATTGAGTAAACTTGCAGAAAATTAAAAAATTAACACAAGAAACTTTCAACCACTAATGGGTCCCGTTGTTTACTTTCTTCTAAACGCTACTCACCCATTTAAGCATCAACAAAGTAGATTAAACTCTAATTCTAGAAATCGAATTAAGAATGTTCAATACAATGTATGAAGAAAACGCATATTTCTTTGATCTCTCTACCCTCACCAAAATTACAGAAAATTGGTCACCTTAGTAAACAGATTAATCTTTTCTTTGTCTACACTAAGTATACATCACAAATCTACTAAAGATATACAAAGAAGAACCTAGAAAATTTTGAGAGAGAAGCCAGAGCTGTGTACACGCTCTGCTTGTATAATAAGGGTTAATTCCTTTTAAAGAGACTGTCCAAAAGCCCTCCATCCAACAAACACAATTCAGCCACGTGTAAGGTCAGATGAAATCATTTAACAAAGCCAAAAATGTCATTTTATCAAAACGCATTTTTACTACATTTTGGTCGAACAGTCCATTGAGGCATATATTAACAATCTACACCTTGATGAATTATTGACCCAATTTTTGTATCAAGAACCTTCACTACAATTATTTTCATTTTCTCCACTTTACCTATAAAAAAATAATGAAATTCAGTTTACAAAAATTTTACTGTATAAATTGTCACTTATACTATCTAAATATCAAACATTTGTAGCATTTAGAATAGTTAAACAGTTCCTAAACTTATTCAAGGGAAAAACTTTAGTATCAAGATCACAATGATTGTACTCAATTGAAATTTTAACCAATGTAATCATACATTTCTCAAACATGTCTCTAAAACAATGAAAGTTGATATACATGCTTGTTATATCAAGATACATTGGTTTTTTACTTAAATGAATTGCACGTTGATTATTCTAACAATTTCATCAATAAAACCAATTTTCCTTAACAACCTCCTTAACCAAAGTCCACCTTTTACAGCATCACACATTGTTATGTACTGTGCCTCTATTGAAGATAAACCAACAATATTTTGCAGTTGAGATTCCTAACTTACACATACATTACAAAGAGTAAAAATATAAATGAAGTAGGCCTTCTTAGAGTCAATATAGCCTTAAGACAATACATTTATTACATTTTTAAAGTTTAAACCTAAACCAAGTGAACCTATCAAGTATCCAAGCATCCATTTTAAAGTCTAGTGTGTCTCAGCTAGATATGCCACAAATCTACTTAAAATGCTTATCCGATGAGCCAAGTCAAGTCTTGTACAAATCATAAGATAAATTATAGACTATTTATTACTTTTAGGTGAATGTAGACTTGACATTCTAAAATGATTAGCTAAAGGCGAAGAAACAAATTTAGCATTAGACGTAGAGACACTTTAGTCACATGTGATAATTGATTTATATAAATAATACAATTCTTTCTCTCTTTTAATTTCCATTCCCAAAATTCCTTTTTTTTTTCGATCCTAAATCTTATTTCAATTTTGATTTTGTTACTTCTATTTCTTTCCTATCATGACACGCCAGCAAAATATCATCAACAAATAAAAGTAGATAAACAAATTTATAACATGCACCTTTGTGTAAAAAAACATGAATCAAAATAGCTATTTCTATATCCCGGTGTTTAAATATAAAAATTAATTTTCTTATAGCATTGTCTCAAAGACTGTTTCAAACCATATAAAGATTTATTTAACGAGCAAACTTCTTAGGTTTGAATTTTAATTCAAAACCCTTAGGTTTAATCATATAGATAATTTCATGTAGATCACCATTCAAGAAAGTTATTCTAACATAAGTTGATTCCCTGTTAAAATGAGCATAACGCTAGCAGAATTCTAATTGATGAATATTTTCCTACATGTGAGAGTATTTCATTATAATCTACTCTTCCCCTTTGTGTAAACCCCTACAAGCCTAGTCTTATTGCTTTTAATTTCAGTATTAGATTCTCTTTCTTTAATTTTGTAAACACATTTACAGTCAACTATTTTCTGATTATTGTGTTTATCAAAAAAATCCAATTTTTATTTTTTATTAAAGAATCCATTTCATCTTTCATTGCAGCATACCAAGAATCTAATTCTTTACAATGTACTGCTTCTGCATTCTTCATAAGTACTTAGTTCTAAACTGAAAGAATCTAAAACAGAAAATAAATTAACAAAATCATCATTGCTTATTCTAGTAAAAGAAATTTCTACTTCTATATGTAATTAACTGGTAATCAGCTAAAGAAAAATTTTGAGTTTGATTTTCAATTTCTTAATTAGACTGTAACATCATCTGTCTCAGTTTGAGATGTCACCACCTTAGACTGATCATCATGTATAGCATTTTTTGAATTTTGGGTTTCTAAACAGTTTCTTAAATCATTAGCCCTTTATCAGAAATAGAACACATTACAACAAAAATAACCTTTTGCAACATTCAAAAATGTTGCCGAAGACTTTTGCAACGTTCGTACGTATGTTGCAAACCTGGATGTTGCCGTAGAGTAGAAGGATACGACAACATTTTTTGAATGTTGATAATAATTTTTTGCAACGTTTTTAGAATGTTGCCAATAACCTTTTTGGCAATATTTTTTTAGAGTTGCTAATAACCTTTTGCAACATATTTTGAGTGTTGTTAATAGCCTTTTTGCAACATTTTTAAAATGTTGTCATTTCCTACCTTTTAAAAAAAATTACTATATATATTGTTATGTTTAATTATATTATTTAAAATATATCAAACTCATTTCAGAATAATCTTTGAATTTATTTATGCAATAACAATAAGTAATAAATTCGTCATCACAAATTCTTTTTTTACAATCTTCTTAGAAAAAAAATAAAATTAATTGTATAAAAAAAGACAATTTAAAACTACTGTTTATGTACAAATTAAATTAACAAAAAGAAGATAAAGTACATTAATGGGAACTTTCCAACTACAAATTCAAGCTAGACGATATCACTGACAAGGATTCCATAGGCATGAAGTTATGTTGCGCATCAATTGTAACAAGTTCTTTGGCATGACTGATGAGCTTCGACAAACTTCGCACTTTCAATCCCACCTCGGTTTTTGCTGTACAAAGTTCATCAAGTTATTATCTACCCAACATATGAACATATAGATGCAATTACATAAGTCTTGATTCAAATGAACCTTATATTAATGTAGACTAGCTGCATTTCCATTTTTATTTCTTCAAGTGCTTCCAGAAAACCAGATGAATGAAGTCTAATGTCTTCGATATCAAGGAAACAAATAAAACTACCACAAGGACTCTCTATAGGCAGAATGAGCCTGTGGTAATTAGCATCGAGGCTTATGCCCTCTCCATTTTGGACTTTCACTCTTATGCAAATCAACTCATGAACTCCACCAATCAGCTAAAAGTATGTAACAGTTCACTTGATAATAGATGAGATAATCATTGGGAAAGAAGTAAATGTATACCTCATTGACTGAAGGACGTGAGATATCCCCATACTCCTTTCTGAAACCTAATCTAGCTATTTAACATAAATAAAAGCCTTATAACACATAAAATACAAAATTTAACCTAAAAATAAAACACCAATCAAACTCGCAGTGGGAAGGGGTGCACGAACTACATAGAGAAAATAATGTGCAGGTGATAACACGATATTTTAGCTCCAAGATATTGTTCAAAAACTCATCTAATAAAAATCAACTGTATATGCTCCGGCACTATGAAATTATACCCCCATGGTCTTCGAGTAATCAACTGCAGTCTCAAAAATGCACTTCGTGCTCACAGAAAATGGCACATCGGTGGCTGATGTCTCCGATTGAACAACCACTCCCACTATTATTTCCGTTCTGTTCGTCAATCTACCCAATCTAAGCATCCTGTTCGGTAGCTGATGCCTCCGATTGAACAATCACTCTCAGTTTTGCCTCCACGCCGCTTGGGTCCCAAGATCTCCACCCCGTACTTGCTCGAAAAAATAGGATTGAGAGCTTGAAAAATCGGAAAAATTAGTGTAGTAATCAGAGCAAGAAATCAGAGATTCATTGCTTGCATATTGTCAGCAAAATGAATTTGAGTCAGAGAGCAAAATGACAGGAAGAGAGATCGTGAGAGATTTCGTTGGAGGAAGGAGTGAATGATAATAAGGTTTTATTATTTTGGGCTTCTACAATTTGAGCCCATGTATAAGTTTATTTAGGAAAACATAAAACATTTCGCAATGTTCAATAAACGTTACAAAAAAATGAAATTTTTTGCAAAAAGTGACTTTTCATAACAGTCAATGAACATACATTTAGAGTTTTAGCAACAAGCAATTAGCGTTGTTATAGAACCATATTTTACCAACGTTCAATAAACGCTCTAAAAAATGAAACTTTTCGCAACATTCAAGAAATGTTGTGAAAGGTAATTTTAGCAGCATGTTATTAAAAAATATTGCTAAAGCTCAATTACATTAACCAATAGCAACGTTCACTTATTAAAATATTGCTTTAGACCCCTTTAGCAACACTCAATTCACAAATGTTGCCTTTTAAGTATAGCAAAATGTCATTTTTGTTGTAGCAGATGAATTCATACAAGGCTCTAAACTTTCATTAAAAATAACTTTATGCTTATTATTACATTGAAGCCCCTTTGTTCTTTAACCTAAAGCCAATGGGCTTTAAATTCCTAACCATATTCTAGAAAAACACATTTTAAGGACTTTGGTTCAAGTTTTCCTTCATTTGATGTGAATAGGTAGCATAAATACTTTGTAGGATTTTCAGACAAAATCTGTTCAGGGGACTTAAATTTAATATCCCTAGATGGAATTATGTTAATCAAATGAGTTGCAACTTTTAATGCCTCACCTGAAGACGTTTTTGAAATCCTAGAAAAAGCATGCATATTACTTTTTCTGGTAGGGTTCTGTTCATCCTTTCTACCATACCATTTTATTGAAGTGTGTAAGTGACATTTATATGTCTTACAATGTCACATTCTTTACAGAAAAGATAAAACTCAAGATTACAAAATTTTAGACCATTGTGAGTTCTAAGTGCTTTAATATTTCTATTTGTTTGATTTTCAATCATTATTTCTCATTGCTTAAAATTTTGAAAAGTATCAAATTTAGTTTTCAACGGAAAAGTCAAAATCCTTCTTGAAAAATCAGTGGATAAAATCCGATCGCACTAAGAATATTTAGAGTAACTGGTCCCCAAAGGTCACTATGTATATTCAAGATCAAAGGTGTATTTTATGAATGCCATTCTTAAAACGCATTTTGATTTTTTGTAAAATTCATAGTCCACAAAGCTTTAGTTGTTTTATTTTCTCGTCCAAAAACTTCGGGTTTGTTTTCTTTGTATTTCAATTTTGTGTTTAAGTTTTAAATTCATTTCGAGATTGTTGAAAATGTGAACTTTTGACATTTTGAAAAATTATTTTGAAAACACCCAAAACGCGTTTTGAAAATTTTGACTTGGTTATAACTGAAAACACCCAAAATGACAAATTTGTCGTTTTGAGTTTTATTTATAAATTTTTTACTTATTTTCAAAAACGCGTTTGAAAATCGAAAACAAAAAACAGCTTGAAAACAGAACAGACCCTTATTCTTTCTTTAAATTTTGAAGCCCTTTATCACTTACGTAGCCCAATCTCTTATGAAAAATAAGTGATCTAACATACTTTACCTTTATTACTGCAGCATTGTTGCCCTCTAAAAGGCTTAGCCTACAGGATGTAAATTCCTTTCAAGACGTATAAATAAATTCTTGAAAATTCAAGAAGATTCTAGTAAATTCTTTATGAATTCTTGTTCATCATCTACATTTGAAGATCAAGAACATATCTTTCTTCAATTCTAGAATATGATTATTACTAAATAATATGTTTAGTTTTTCAATACCTTTAATTTGACAACTCATGTCATTTCCAATTTGTACTTGCCCTCCATTCACATTAACAAGTTCAGTGAACCATAACATAAAACTTATGAAAAGTAAAATCACAATCAAGTTCCCATTCATTATGCTTCTTCTAGTTGTAGTCACTAAAACAACTCCACTCATTTCAGAGTTATTGTTGCAAGACATAACTACAAACCCATCAAAGTTTGTTTTATCTTTAATATCAGCTATTTTTTGAAAAAAAAAATTAAAAATCGTCAAATGGTGTGTTTTACCAAGTAATAATCCTTTAAAAATTTTCCTTTATATTTTTCCTTATTTTTGTTTTTGTCCTTGTTCTTGTCTCCTTTTCCTTTCTTGTAAGAGTTAAATTTACTCGGTTCAAGTTTTTATTTGTTGACTTTTCTTTCACAATTAACCCTCACAACTTTTGGTGTCTTTAAATCTACTTTTAATTCAAGTTCTTTATTTCTTAATGCTGAATAACTCTACCTAAATAAGCTTATCACCTACCATGTTCTAAAACAATAATAATTTCTCTATATTTATCCTCTTAAGGAATTAAGCAAAGAAACAACATTTTGATCATCAGATAACATTCCATCACAATTAGAAAAGTCTTGAATCAGTTTTTAAACCTATCAACATTTTCTTCTAAATTGGATGATGTGTCAAATCTAAAGATGTCAGAAAAAACAAAAACATAAAACATAAAAAAAACATAAAAAAAAAATAAAAAAACTGTAGGAGATAACACTTGTTAGGCATAGTCTTTGTCAAATAAAGACTTTCTAATTTCTTTCAAAGTGTGTCAACTAAAGTAGTTTTTCCTAGCTTTCTAATAATACTATAAGATACGTCAAGAAAAATAAAACTCCAAACAATTTTATCGAGCTTTTTTCTCCCAAGGCACTAATTTTAGATGTCCAAAAGCCATCCAAAGCAACAGCACACCTCTGTTATAACAACATAACAGAGCTCTCATATTTTGGCATCAAATTCTAAAATCTCAGGTACCATCCCACAAATCTACCTTAAATTTTTGTGAATAAGACATTTTAGCATTTAAGGTCACAAATACAAAATGATAGCACACACTGTGCAAATTACACTTAGACAGAATCGATGAATAACAAATATTGTAACTTTTTATAAAAAATGTTCTATGCAAGTAGACTGTTTTTCACAAATCATAAAGAATTTACACAATTTACATAATATACTTGCAGCACTATACTCAATATACAAAGAATCAAATATAAACACTATAAAGATTCAATAGATAATCATGGAATGCAGTAGATAGAGAAAAATTCAAGCCATATGATGTAGAAAGAATTAAACCCCATTGATCCAGTGTTCCCTCTTACTCCCATATCAAAATTAAAAGAAAGGAATTAAAGTGTGCCAACTTCAAACCCTAGGTTACAAAGATTGCAAGAATATACAAATTTTGAATGAGTTTTTTAAGGATTCCGATATTTCTTAACGTTATCAATATTTAACTCAACGTTCCAATTTTATGTTGGAAAAATAAACTAAATTCATGAATATACTAGAAGTTTTTATTCATAAATATGAGGCAATACATGAATGTGTCTTTTGATTTTATGCACGAACTTAGATAGGTGAATGTA